>LD368376.1:106212-120167 GCA_001465055.1 Ptychodera flava
CATTTGTGTTACGGCATTATCAAGCAGAATTTTTTTACCATATCGGCCGCGTTACTGAAATCCACCAAAATGGCATGCATTGGTGTGAAACGACTTGTTCCCTTTAGTTGTTAGACTTACTAGTCTTACCTTTTCTAACAAATCCCTTTCAGACATTTTGTGGTACTGTTGATAATTTACTATAATAAAAATATCATCGGCAAGGTTGAAGAAGTGTGTACTTTTGATCATTAAAGGGAATGTGTGCCTTGCAGTGAAAATTTCAACTTAAAATATGATGTAAAAATAGGGTTTCAGAAAAGTTAATGGCATTTGTTCCTTCCTTGACACATATTGCCCATTAACTTATATTTGAAGTCGAGAAGGCCATAATCCAAGGTAGTACTCGGTAAATCATAATTTAATATCCTCTTCAGTGCAGAGCTGTTTGTTCATTAATGACTGTATCTGCCTAACGTAATGATGACGTGACGTCACATGTGCATGCTCAGCAAATCTTGCCCTTGAACTAAAACTTTGTCCTTAAACCATTAAAGATTATAATTGATGACAATGGTCTTAGAAAATTTGATCACTGCAAATCGTCATTTTGCTGATTTTCTGATTGTTTGGTTTTGAGTTGTGCACTGAAATCTTTGTTGTTGTCCCTAGCTAAACTGATATGACCTATATTTAAGGCCATTATGTGTATGGTGGAATCAAGTGTCCTGAGACGGACTGAATTCAGTCTCGGTGATTTTTGGGAATACAGTACTGACAATTTCTGTCCATTCTTTTGAAGCAGGATGGGATGTTTTATTGGGAATCCGAGTTTTTACATGAAATGATGTGGATCAAACAATTTTGTTTTGATGTATGCACTTTGGCTGTGTCCCAACATGTTCTAATTCAGGAAGTGGTGTGGATATTTTGACCTTTGACCAATTTACATGAAAGTCAAAGCTCTGGGCGTGGTGTAAAGAGTGTTGTGTGTAGCAAGTGGCGTCATGGAGTCTTATAGTCACGTGTTTGCACCAGCCTTTTTTGTGTTAGTGTAAAGGGAAAGGATACAAATGTAAAGAGTTTTGTATTTGATTTATATTGTCATTTTAATCCCATTAATGAAAGTAATTTTATTTGATCTCTTTGTGTATAAAGATTTTGCAAGATACATTTGCCATTTTAGTACTGAAACTATAGCCAAGTTGTCTTTTTCCACATTCTAAATTCAGTCTTGTAAGTCCGTGTGAAGGCATGGACCTTGCACTTTATGTATTGTTTAATTGATGATTGTAGAGACGAATTAAAATTCAACTCCATAAGAAACCACAGTGCTTCAGCTTTCTCTTTCTATGTAGAATTGTCAAAAAGATGCAATCTCAATTGAAGATTGATGAACTGATTAAAGTGAACCTTGTTTGTAGAGATATCATTTGATCCTAGTGAGAAATGGTCAATTTGGTCAGTGTATTGTAATGTCCCATGCTCCTGGCTTTCTTTGTGCCAGTAATTTTATAACACATTGTTGAATTAAAATTTGTGACAAGAAATTTCATTGAGCTTGAATAGAAACTTGAGTGCTAGGCAGTTCCATCTCTCTGTAGTTCCTTGTGGTTGACTTGAGTGAGTGTCAAGTAATTGCAAAATTTGATATTAGTACTTTCCTCCAACCAGAAATTCTTGTTCTTTATTATGTGTGAGGTTTGTGCTGCCCCAATGTGGAGCTGTATTAATACTGTAATTTGCAGCAGGTCTGACAGTCTTCCACATCTTGTCATTGTTTTATAGGAACACCGTTCTTAATGCCATACAGAATGACCCCTCTGGTGCTAACGGTCAGTCTGTAAATGGGATCAGCCCTTCTGTCCACCTTGGGAAAAGAGTACGTAGACCATCTCTTATGTATGAAGGGTACGAAACTTCCAAGTCAAATCCAGTGCCACCAACACAGCAACAGCCACTGCAACCAGTACAGCAACAACAGCTATCACCACAGAACCAAGAAGTGGTACGTATGTTTTTATGCATTATAATTTTAAAGCATTTGTGTGAAAATACTATAATATGATAGTGGCGTGATCATCCATGTCTTGTAGGATCAGAAGAGCTCTATAATTTGGCTGCATTGCTAATTCTTTTTCTGGATATTTTATATGCCCAGGCATATGCTTTCATGTTGTCAAGTTGCATGTTTTACTGTGTAAACACCTTAGACTCCCAAAAGTACATTCTTTCATGATCAGTGAGAAGATTGTATCGCTATGAAAATCAACTGATATTGAACAAAACTGCTTGGGTTTTTGTCTGCCAAGAAATCTACAATAAATATGTACATGCGTCATTGGTTAATATGTTACTAGCTTGCAATGAATACACTCCATGAAGGTCTGAACTAAAAACCTCTATGGAAACACAAGATAAATATTTTATACTGCAACTTTCCTTTCAGAAAATGGACCAGAAACGACAAGTAGGGAGGCAGACAAATCAGTTAATTTACCTGAAAAATGTAGTAATGAAGGCTGTCTGGAAACACCAGTTTGCATGGCCATTTCATACACCTGTAGATCCAGTCAAGCTTGGACTACCAGTGAGTAAAATTTAGATTATTGTTAAAAGTTATCAACAAATTCAGCATTTTACCAACAAGTTCTCACCAGCATGAACACAGCCAAGTGAAATGACTGGGTATGTCATTTCTTCAAGATGTGCATCACTGCAAACATGAGCAAGCATTGTCAGGTCAGGTTTTCGAATGCAGTGGATCCACCAAGACAAACTTTAGCGAAAAATTCATATCAGAGGAGGAGTGTTCATCGCAATGTACATTCCATATGCACATGTTCGATAGATCCTGTGTATTCATTGTGAATACTGATGATGTAATATACTTCTCTTGCCTCTTACAGGATTATTTTGATATTATTAAAAACCCGATGGACCTTGGCACTATAAAGAAAAGATTAGAGAGTAATTATTATCACAGTGCAAAAGAATGTATGTCCGACTTCAATCTTATGTTCACCAATTGTTATTTATACAACAAGCCAGGCGAGGTAAGAAAAAATCCTTTGTATCTCATGCAGTTTTTCCATATCTCTTGTTTTTATCATAAATGTGGATTTCTGGGATGAATCAAACCTTACCTACTCAGACATACAATGGTGTATTCATTACTTGACACTGAGAAATGCCACAGCTTTTGCTTGTTGGACTTTGTCGACAAGCTACTGAAACTTGTACTTCCGCTTCAAGTGTTCGTTTTTGTTGTACAGTAACTATGAATATCTTACAACCAGTGCTGTCCTCTATATTGTTCTTTAGATTATTGAGTGATTATAATTAAAGTTGTGCGGGCCCTCACAGCGGCTGTGCAACTACTTGAAAGTGAAATCGTAATACGTGATCATGATGTTCCTGTTAAACCCCAGACTTCTTCCAATTATGAAATTCACTGTAACAGTATTTCCCCATGTTTCACACACTTTCTGTTAATATAAAAGTAACAAATAGTCATTACATGTAAAAAGATAACTTTTTCAAGCATCAAAAGATGTGAAAATAGAGGATGGCTTGTGAAGGTATGATTCAGGGCTTTGACAAATTCGTTTTGCTGTCATGCATATTTGAAAGGAAACAAACTGCCCGTGTCAGTCAAGCTTTCAAGCTTGCATCATGCTTTTCTATGATGATAAACAATAATAGATCTGCACCTGATCTGAACTCCTGATTTCAAATCTACTCTGAGAAAAAGCTATTGAGTTGTAACAGTACTCAAGATACAAGGATTTCTCAGTGGTTTTTAGGTCTTCAAATGTATATTCCTTCTCATAGGATGTTGTTCTCATGGCACAAGCATTAGAGAAGCAGTTTCTTACCAAAGTAGCGCAAATGCCACAAGAAGAAATAGAAATACCGCCTCCATCAAAAGACACTGAAATGCCTGGGAAGAGGGGGAAGAAGGGCAAAGGTCGTGGGAGCGCTGTAGCAGCTGCGGTTGCACAGCTAACTGCCAATGCATCACAAGCAATGACACCAACCCCGCAGCCGCCGCCGCCGCCACCACCAAGTGTCACAGGTAAACAAAACTGTTCAGCGTTTTCACCAATGATTCCAGAGATGCATGGATGGTCATGGTGTCAGCTCGCATATGTAGTTGCGATTTTCCATCATCTCACAATGTCTACCAGAGTTTTCTGATAACGGGCCCAGGGCGTTAATTTAAAAAAAATGGTAAATTGTCAGGGGCACACCTGGAGCTTTAATTTGGTAGGGTACCAACACCCACTAAGTACTCACAAAAACCCTGTTCATATTGACCACTTTGCGTCGGTGTAGGGCCGGACCTGGGCCGGGGCCGACGTAAAAAACCAATGTGGACACGCTGCGTCGGCCTTGGGTCGACACAGTTTGGTCCCGGTGAGAGGGGGGGGGCTTCAGGTCCGACGCAAATCGCCTGTGTGGACACGTTGCGTCGGCCCTGGTCCCAGTTGACCAGGCCTCCGCCATGGATCGAAGTTGAACTAGTCTCCCTATTCGCACAAAACAAACGACGTTTGAAACTAAGGTTTACACCTATCGAAAGTTTTCAATCCAGTCTTTACATTTTACAGTAATATCATCCCATGTAGACAGAACTTCCCACTAACCTTTGTTCCGCAAACGAGACCATGTCATTCGATTCTACAGTGCACGTAATAGACTAGAGAGGCGTGTCAAAAATGCCGCGCACTGGTTATTTCTCCATCGCGGTCTTATATATACCATATGCTCATCCAATAAATAGTGAAGATCTCTCCGATGATTAAAAGGGTGAGTGGTAGTCATATTTGCCCTTCTTGTGCGTAAAAATGCAGGAAAATCATGAACAGTAGAAACAGCATGCCATTATTCAAATGCGCCATTTTGAACTTTGACAGGTCAGAGGTCACAAACGAATGTAAAGTTACGTCGGCCCTAATTCTGGTACCGGTAAGTGTAGACACGGACCAAATTTAACCCCAAAAGGACAATTATTTTGCGTCGGCCCAAATTTCTGTTGGGTTGCCAATGTGAACTAAGTAAAAAGCTTATATTTAATTTGAAGCTCATACAGTGTAAAATAAAGAGTAAGATGTAGCAGAATGCCTTTTCATGAAAGTTCTTTGTTTTCAAATGTCTTACAAAATCACCTGTGCCTCATAAGGAAACAGTGTTACACTTTCTCTGATCTGTGAATGATTTAGACTACATGCAGTACGCTTACACACCCATACATGATGCAGTACAAAAAAATGTCTAGACAAACTGCTACAATGTGTCAATGTCTATCTCAGGATCATCCTATTTGCAGTTATTTTCAGTGCAGTAGGGGTGTCTGATGTAAATGACTGCGGTCAGGAAGCCAGATGCCTCAGTATTTTTATTTTGTTTGCCACACAACAGTCATTTTATTACAGCTCATTGGTAATTTTTAGTGTGAGGGCGAGACAAATTGAGATGTCACTGGTAGAGGTCAAGCAAAACTAAAATTCAAAATAAGCGCCCACCCCCAAAAACAATTGCCCATGGGCCTATTATCAGAAAACTCCAGTAATTAAATATCTATATATTAGAATAACGCTTTGTTAGCGGCGGTTATCTTTGTGCGAATCACAAACTCTTTTCTCTTTAGTAAGTGTGTATTTTGATACATTGCATAGCAGCTTTGTGTAGAATCTTCACTTATTTATGACTAACATAATGACCTTGTTTTGCTACATTTGTTGCAGCATTGCCATTGCCAACACCTACACCCACACCACCACCACCACCACCACCCTCGCAACCAGTACCAATGCCGCTGGCGGAGCTTCCGTCACAACTTAGTATTCCAGATTACAGACCCCAGCAGGTTCAGTCACAGTCAACAAATTCTGTTGTACAGCCACCAGCACAGCCAGTTTCAAAGGTATGCTTCCAGATTTATACATTCTTGTCTTGTTTTTCCAAAAGAGCGAAAGCATATTGTTGTTGGTGTTGGCCCAAGATTCTTGTTCCAAATTTATGAAGAATCTAAATGTTAAATGTCTTCCTTTTTTTTTTTATCACAAGTACGATGGTTGCATAAAATATTTTAATTATTCTGTTGTTTTCTTGTGAAAGGGCATGTAAAAGGTGGTAAACATTGCAGCAAATTGGCAAGTGGGCATAACACATAGTCATACAGGAGCAAATCAGTGATGTTTTATTTGTCCTGTGAATATTTTTAAAAAGTATAAGGCCAAAAAAAAAATGTTTCTGGTCAGGTCTTTCTTTAAAAATTGGTGCGGCGATGCGCATTTTATTATTTTTTTTTTATTTTTTTATTTTTTTATTTTTTCCCCGCAAGGGAGGGAGGAGGGTCAGTTTTATAGTTTTATCAATATAGTCACATATATACTGTTCATGCAGTCACTGATCATGCCCCCCAAAGAATTTTCTCTTTCTCTTCAGCCATTTTGGTTTGGTGTCAGCCACGGCCGCTGGCCACAAACAGAAAAAAAAAGGGTGACACGCTGTTGTTCAAGTGACGTGCGCGCTGACCAGAAATATTTCTTTCTTTTTTTTGGCCTAAGGAACATTTTGTTGTTCCAGTTTGTAGTAAATGCAGATGGACAAGAGCCTGAGAAAAGAGTGAATTTCTCCATGCGATTTTTGTGAGCAATGGTACGAGTTACCCATAAAGAAGTAGCAGTACTTTATAAAAGTCTAAACAATCACAGTAGTCTGATGAAGCAGATGGTTTTACACATAATGTCAGAGTTTTATGCAAATTTTTGTTTTTATAATTAATGTGTGTACCATTGACATCCAGATAATACTGTACCGAGTAACATAAGATTGTATAACACTTCAAGACAAAAAGAACTTGCATGTTAAGCACAATGGAGTCCAGTGTGGAGGCTATTTATGTCAAACGTTAGAGAGACAGCCTGTGATTGTGGCTTGATTGGCCCTCAACAAGCAAGATGGAGAAATTTGTAGAATTTTATTCAATCAATATTCGATTCATTGAGTTTCAAAGAATGACTGCCCATAAGACAGTATTTTTGCAGAGAGAATTTTCAATATCGTTACCTTCTCCCCTTGACAGTGAGACAGCATGATGGTCTCCTGGTGTGTTCACAACTGTTGACCTTTCGACACATTTTTAGTTCGTCCGGCGGGGACTTATAGATTGGGTCCCGTCCGTCTGTCATCAACAGTTTCTCAGACACTGCTGTCTTCAACTGTTCATTCTGAAAATTATTTGCAGCTCAAACAATAGTTAGAGACTGGAATAAAAATGCCTTGTGATTGTATGCATGTGTTGCACAGCGGAAGTTTATTGCTGGTATATTTGCAAGTCAATTGTTTGTGTTTACATGAAAACTGCTGTAATTGATCATTTTCAGGCTTTTTTGACAAATTCAACATAAGAACAAAGAGGAATGTATATGAAAGATTGCAAACTGTTTACAAGTTGATGAACATAAGCACCCAATTCTTCTCTGTAAATTTTTATGAATCGTTCCTGTGTGAATAAATAAGTAAATAAATAAACGGATAAGCAAAAGACAATGTTTAGATAATACAATTGTACCAATTGTTTGTTTGTTACATTTGAGGATATGATTTGCTGAAATTATGTACCTAAACTGGCATCTTTTCACACAATGAAAATTATTTGAATTTTTGAAGATATATATTTTCAGTTCTTTTATAATTGTCATTGAATTTTGAATCAAATATGCCTGTTTTAGTCCAATTTCATACCTTTTATTGTGTAAACTCAAACAATACAATTGTACCAATTGTTTGTTTGTTACATTTGAGGATATGATTTGCTGAAATTATGTACCTAAACTGGCATCTTTTCACACAATGAAAATTATTTGAATTTTTGAAGATATATATTTTCAGTTCTTTTATAATTGTCATTGAATTTTGAATCAAATATGCCTGTTTTAGTCCAATTTCATACCTTTTATTGTGTAAACTCAAACAATAGTGTAGTAAATTAGTGTGTTGTAAGAATTTTTTCTCTCAGGAAATGACCTGCATTAGTCTAAAAGAAGTGTAACATGTTGAATAGTTTGGTTTAAAACATTTGCATGTAAGTTAAATTGCATAGAAAGTTGATGGCACTTAATGATAAAAGTACTAATAACTTTTAGAATGGCAGGGTATGGTCACATTATGCAATCTGTGTATCGAAAAGTCATACTTATGTGTTAGTAAGACACTACATAGCCATAATTCTGTGGGACACATGTACTATCATAATTAATTATATTTCTCATCATTCAATAGGCCAAAAAAGGCGTGAAGAGGAAAGCAGACACAACGACGCCCACTGCACTAATATTACCTCCCTCACATGAAGAACCTATGGTTGCATTAAATGAACCTTTACCCACTGGCAAACCTGCCAAGATTCCAGCAAGGCGGGAAAGTGGACGTAAAATTAAACCACCTAAAAAGGACTTGCCGGACGTGGCACAACACAGCAAAGGCAAAAAAGGAAAACTTTCTGAACAGCTCAAGTACTGTAGTGGAATTCTTAAGGAACTTTTTTCAAAGAAACATTCAGTGAGTTTGTTCTTCTGAACTACTGTGCATAATGTGTGTGTGTACCAAATCGTCGGGAGTTAGCTCGTCACTGAAGAAGTTGGATATGTATCTTTGCTGGAGACATTGCAGAGCTTCACTGTGGCTTTACTGTATACGTAATTCCCTTACTGTAGATGTAAATTTGTAAAAAGCAGCAAAGTCTGCTGTGCTTACCTGCTGGTTCTCAAAATTGGTTCTAATCGTCCCTTACCTCTAAAAAGATACCTAAAAGAAAGTACATTACAAGATACCACTAGAAGTCTCATATCCTCCAGTGGATTTCTCAGTTGTTACCTGATTGCATTTGAAATTTGAATATGTGTTTCAGTGCTGATGGCTACAATTTTTGTACTGCTTTTCCATCAGCAGGAACTCTGAAAGTAGTTTTCCTGAAAGGTACATAAAGAACAGGAACGTATCTTTTGTTAATTGTCTGCAATAGCAAACTATCGGGAAGCTGACTATCTTGTGATCTTCTTCATCACGTGTGTGAAGATAATTGAGAATGAGATTGGTACTATTCCAAACAAGTCCTGATCCGTCATCTCACTGGTACAAATCCAGACATAACATTCAATATTAGGCATGGATCCAATATATTTTGTTTTGTTGAATTAGACATACAGCCTAAAACCCCACGTAAATATGTGTGTCACAGTGAAAACATTAAATTTCCAACAATGTACAGTTTTAGCACACTGAAGGGACATTTGAATATATGACGTATTTGGTTCTGCCACCTTCGAAGCCCTGCATTGCCTCTTCTCCACCTTGCTGAAACCCAAACAGGAAACTGACCGCTGCGTATCCCGCGCATTTGTGAAGTTTGTGTATCGCTGGATACTATGTTTGTATTGACTGCAAAGGAAGCAGTTTTTGCCAACATTCAACACCGACTATTGTATCTGAAAGCAGTAGGATCAACAAGCTATGGAACAAGATACAGAAGTCTGTCCTTCATGATTGAAAATACCTTCAAATGAAAGGCACTCGGTATTGGTAGTTGACGTATAAAAATCATTCAGTCACTTTGCTACTGTAGTTGAACCTTGACAAAGAATGGCATGAAATTTTACCCATTTTATGAACACCTCATTGGGCAAAAGAGCCAGCTTGTTGAGCAGTGACGTTACTTTTTAATCAATTGAGGTAATAGAAAAGACAATCCCATGTTAATCACAATCACTTTGCCTTCATAGGACATGAGAGTGGTTGTTTCATGCCATGGGAACAAATCTCTTGTATACATCTACACTTGTTCAATCTAGTTGTTGTTTCACACTATGATTAGAAGCAGTGTGATGCTACTTGCAAAATGTTAGCTAAGTCCTCAGACTGAAAGATTTCACCTTAGTTGTCAAAGACGAGTGAACACCTGTGTGTAGCAAGATTGTAATACTTTTTCCACTAGAGTTGTATTTCAAAAACTCTGACAAGTCTCTGACCTTTTGAAGTACATTTCTTCTCAGGGTTACGCGTGGCCATTTTACAAACCAGTGGATGCACAGCTGCTGGGACTACACGACTACCATGAAATAATTAAGAATCCCATGGATTTAGGTTCAGTCAAGGTATGTTGACTTTAATCAACAACTGAAAGGAAAAGAGGATCTGTGCGCAGTCTGGGTGTTTTCTTAGTGACAAACTATTCAGCTCATCTAGCACTGTTCAAAAAAAAGTAATACCGACAGTATTTTGAACTTGGTTAGGAAACAGATTTTGTGTATTCACTGATATCAAGAAGGCAAAGTTGTCTTGGTATTCTGGAAAGTTTATATAAGTCTTCTGCAAAGTAGATTTTGTTCTCCAATTGTTGATGCAACAAGTGGTATTCTGCTATTTTTCAACCCAATGTAAGCAGTTTTTGCCAACATTCAATATCAACTATGTGTCCAAAGCAAAAAGATAAACAATTGATGGAATAATTTCAAATTATAGCCTCCAGGTATTGATATTCTACGTACAGAAATACATGTACTATCTTGCCATCATCACCTTAACTAGAATGGCATTGAATGTCACCACTTTATATACACCTCATTGGGCAAAAGAGCTAGCTTTACTGAGCAGTGATGTTACTTTTTAATCAATTGAGGTAATAGAAAAGACAATCCCATGTTAATCACAATCACTTTGCCTTTTTGGGACATGAGAGTGGTTGTTTCATGCCATGGGAACATTGTTTTAATACATCTTCACTCATTTGATCTCATCATTGTTTCACACTTTGATCTAGGCATTTTAAAAAGGATTTTCTAGCACACTGCAGAAAGAAGTGTTCCCCAAATGTATTTTGAACATAGAGTTGTGGACAGAAATGTGTCCAAACTTCAAGAAGGCAAAATCTGGTTCTGGTATACATAATACCATAAGTGACAAGTGATCTTTTTTCTATTATTTACAGAGGAAGATGGATACAAGAGAGTACAACAATGCTAATGAATTTGCTGCCGATGTTAGGTCGATTTTCACAAATTGCTACAAGTACAATCCACCAGACCATGACGTAGTGGCTATGGCAAGGAAGTTGCAGGTAAGGCTGAAACAATCTTTAGCCTGTCATCCTCAAACAGTATTTTTAATCCAATTCCATTGTGTAATCATTCAACAAGTTGGGTATTATAGCTACTTAGGGAATTTAAACCATCGTAACTTCTTTAGGTTGGTTACAACATTGGGCCACTTTCATGCAGACAATTTCTTTCTTGAAAATATCTGTTAAAAGATTTGCAATAAATTCAAGAAAGGTTCACCTAAGAGTTGAGAAGCCAATTGTACAACATCAACAGAAGTGTATTTGCAAAGAAAACCACACTTGTACTGATGTTTTCTGTAATGTTTGTATCCTCAAAGAAACAAACTAATATCATGGTTTGTATGCTCCTTGAAAGTCCTTCAATATTGCAGCCTTCTTGAAAAGTCATTAAAAACAAGATTGAGTCCTGAAAATTTGATAATCCTGCCAAGATTTTCAAAGCTGACAAGATCCGGCATGATATCATAAAAATGAGTTATAACATCTGGTATATTAAAATGATGTCAAAATGATACATGGACAATTGTGCTTCAATAAATGTAAAAAAGTCCTTCAGAGTCCTTGAACTTTAAAGCTACTGTGAGTGTATGGACCCTGTAATATACTGTAAATGACTTTTTCAGTTCATTAAAATAAATAGAAACGGTTAACTGTATTGATGGCAGTTCTGATATACAAATTTTAGACTTAACAATGTCCAAATCATGATAGCTGTGTACAAATTGCCTTTTCACATTGTCTTTTAAAGGATGTCTTTGAAATGAAATTTGCGAAAATGCCAGATGAACCAACTCCACCGCCGAGTGAACCAGACCCAACACCAGCAGCCACGGCGGCAAGCAGTAGTAGCGGTAGCAGTAGCAGTAGTGATTCATCATCAGATTCAGATAGTACAGACAGTGAAGAAGAAAGGGCAAACAAATTATCACAGCTACAAGCACAGGTGAGTTCACATACTATGTATTGTCAGCAAGGTTGGTATGAAAGTGAGACTCTTGAATGTTGTTCTAAACTCTATTTTCCTAAGGATTGGAATGGATATCTGTAACCCTCTGCATGCCCAATAGGGTTTGTGCGCACAACTCGCCTGCCTGCTGAATTGTGTGACAGAAAAAGACCTCACGCAAATTACCAATAATTATGAACTCAAAATCAACAAAATATTCACCAATGTTGATATGATTCTAGGATAAAATTTAATGATATTTCCAATCATAATGACTATTTTAATATCAGATGCATGTTTAGCTGAAATGTGGGGTAAAATCTCATTCAATGGTCCTACGGTCACCCGCCTGTGAAGGGCATTTCCAGTGGTCAGTCTCCATGTACAAACCTATGCAAGTCTCAATGTCTGTCACAACTGATTAACTTTTCTTCATTGACTATCACTTCACTATCACGTATTGTTGTCGGGAAATCTTCGTGTCAAATCTTTACTAAAGCCCTTCTTTCAAATGATGTTTCATTTGCGAGTCCAAAATGCATGGATGTCGGCCGTAGCCACACGTACAGTTTGTTTACAATGGCAGACATTTGAAAATGTTCTGTGCGATCGCATGGAAAAAAATCCAGAATATGACATCATCAAACCTCGCGATTCCTGTGAATCACGCAGCGCAAGTGTTACTCCTAGGAACATTTCTGCCATTTGTTGGCAGTATTTGAATCATGCTAGATCGACCAGAATAAATTGCAACCGGAACTAAACGAACGGTTGGTGAAAACCTGAGTTTTCTCGGTCCCCGCGATGTACACTTTAACATTTGACCTAAGATATCTCGGTCCCTGCATGTTAAGGGTTAAAAGATGTTTGTAGGACTAGCCAGCTAGCCTGCCACACCAATTTACTTTCCTACCTGTTCTTATGGGCCACCAACTAAATTATGGAACTCTTGAATTTTGAAAGCTTTAGTGTGAGTAGTTAAACAAAAAAACCCCAGTGAATTGCTAATTTGCCTAGATTTCAGTAGAAAGCTCATCCTTTCAATTTCCAAACACACCCCATCCCCCACCCTCCGTTGCTCAGCGTCCTGTGAAAAGTTGTGTACTGTAATGTGATGATATCATGCGTGTCAACTGAGTCATGGGTCATATGACACCCTGCTATAAACACTGGTGTTCTGCCAGTGTTTTACTGTAAGGTGTCAAATGTGGCCTTGTCAAAAGATCTTACTCCAATTGGCTGATTACAGTAAAGAAACAAAACACTTCTGGGAACTTGTACCTGTAATCTGTTCATGAAAGAAACTGTAACATTCAAAGCTACTGTTATTTTTGCTTGCAGCTTAGAGCAGTGCATGAACAACTCAGTGCATTATCAGAAGCAACATTTAACAAACCAAAGAAAAAGAAGAAAGAGAAAGAAAAAGAGGAAGAGAAGGACAAGGAAAAAGACAAAGATGCTAAAAAGAAAAAAAAGAAAAAAGAGAAGGAAAAGGAGAAAGAGAAGGAAGTTGAAAAACCAGAGAAAGAAGAGGAAAAGAAGCCAGAAGTCAAGAAAGAGGAGAAGAAAGAAAAACCGAAACCAAAACAGAGGCCAACGTCAACAAAACCACCAGCTGCAAAGAAGCCGCCGAAAAGGTCAAACAGCAGGTAGGGAACTTATTGGATTCATAGTTGTTCAGATGTTGCTATTTTGAATCAGTGCTCAATGCTGATTTTCCTTGTGTCTTTACAAGTATTTTTACCCATCAAAGTATGTGGATGCTGCATTTGTTTGGTGTTTAAGGCATTGAATAACCATGAGAGTCTTGTGTGGTTGTCAGTGCAGTACTGATATGACCCCTTGTAATACATCTCAGAATGCAAATGTATGATAGTCACCAATAGTCTTTTGCCTGTTTTA
>LD368376.1:122557-134234 GCA_001465055.1 Ptychodera flava
AAAAAAAACAAGAATTAGAAAGGAGGTTACAAGACGTTAGTGGTCAGTTAGGTGGTGCTTATGCAAAGAAATCTTCAAAGAAAGGTACGTATGAATTACCTTCTTTGTAATCAAAATGTCACTAAATTATATAGACCAACCTTGTGGAGTTCAAGTTGTTCCTCTCGCTGTTTTGAACCTCTAACAGAACAAAAATGTTTAGATGAGTTTCTGTCCAAGCTAGATTCACAATTGAATTTAAGTGTAAGAGATCGGTCTTTTTTAACCAACCTATGAATGGTAGAATGGTAAAACACACGATTCCTTCGTCTCATACGGTGCTGTGCTTATGTAAAGACTTTTCTTTAGTCAAGGCTTCATCATCAAAGTTACGGCTCCTACAATGAACAGAACCTACTCTGTGAAGTCATTGCCGCACTCATTCAGTGGGATGGTAAAAGGGCAAAATTTTGCATAGGATTTATGTTTGCTATGTATATATACTGGTACCTATAGACTCTTATGTGTTGTTTAAATGTATCTCATATTTGTTCCGTTTTCTACAGCTGATAGGGAAGCAGTTGAGAACATGATAGATGTGGTTGGTGGTCCGTCAAGATTGAGTGCCAGCAGCAGCAGTTCGTCAGATAGCGACAGTAGTAGTAGCAGTAGTGGTTCATCTAGCTCTTCAGACAGTAGTGATTCAGAGTCAGGTAGTTAAACAAATATGCATAAGATGCCTTTCATACCTGTAAGTTACTATTGTCTTATGTGTACACTAGGAATCGGTTTAGGCACAGGAAATCAAACTCGAATCATGGTAATCAGCGGCTTGGCTTGCTCAAAAAACTCAAAATCAATATGTGTGTACTTTGTCTCTTCATGCAACAATCTTGGTTTATCCAGTGCGTAGCACTGTTGCACTATAGACTTCTGCGCAAATAACAATCGGGGGAGCATCCTTTCTTACAACTAGCTCATAACTAAAAGATAAAAAGCAGTTCACTGCTAGAATTACTTGCACTGTATAATGTAAAGACTAGTGTACACAATATTGTGGAAAAATCTGTTGTGATTGCTGTGGACATTGCATCCTCTAGATTTCTTGGCGTCAGAAAAAAACCAGCCAAGTTTTTTAATCCGTGTACAGATGTACTGAAAGCCTAAAGAGTGGCATGTGTGATCAGGGAGGCAGGCCAGCTGGGCTACGTGTTGACATTGATGATGATCTTTGGAGTACAGCGAGCTGTGCTGTGAGTCCCTCGCACGGTAACTTGACAACCTGGTCTTCAAGGTCCAAAGAAGCCGTAAGAAGTTAGTTACATGCGGCTTTGTAAAGAGTGGTTGTTTGTGCGGACAACAGGAGTGTCTGTCTTTTCTGTGTTTGGCCGTGTTGTGTGTGAGATGCCGAGTATGCCAGACAGTGTGCATTTGGAGTGATAAGGATTATCACTCTAGATTCCACACTGTCTTGCATACCTTCCACAGATGTGTGTGGTGTGTTCCGTGTTTGATGTCCTCCTCTTTAAATAGCTGCGGCAAATCGTACAATGATACCCCAAAGTTATCCACAAAGTCCTTGAGATGCAAATCTGTGTACTTGTGCTTGCCAACAAGTGTTTCCCAGTTCATGTAATTTACCAGCAAACAACTACACGAATGCTCAATGGTCCGTGGCCCACATAGGCAACTAAACCAAGCCACAGTTGGCCAGCCTGTTCCTAAAAACACATGCACTCAAATGGCTTCAATCAGTGTATTACAGTGTACTGTACTTTTATCAGCACTGTGAAAGAAAGAAAGGATAAATTTTTTTTAAACCGGAAAAAAGAAATACCATTGTTTTCTCAGAGTCAAATCTTATACGTGATGTTTCAATGTAACTGTTGTGTAAACCAACTTTTTTCAGCTTTGTAAATAGTACTGCGCCCATGTAGACTTAATTGGTCAGTGTGGTTTTTAAAGCGTTTATGATGCATTTTGGTCTTACTGGAGACAAATTCCTTTTTTTATTTGTGAGAGCATATTTCAAAACAAACATTTGTATAATTTTGTGTATTCCATATTGTCTGTGTAAGCCTTTCAAAAGTTTATTGTCCAGGTTTCTCATGACAGTTTCTCTATTTCTCTACCTTTTGTTAGTGTTGTATGATTTATAGCCTTTGGAAAGAGAAATTGTCTGTGACAGAATGCAATACTTTTTTGTCAGTAGCTTGAAAACAACGATAGTTCCTGAACACTCATCTAGTGAAAAAAAGACGTATAGCAACCCAGTATGTATATAATATATTTACAATGTAGCCTGCGTAACTAGTGAAGCGACACTTGTTTCTTCCAATAAAATATATTCTAGAGTTGAAACTTCAGCTCACAATATTAAATAGTGTGTACACTGTGTATTTTAAATTTGTCACTTGTTGGCATGCACAAGGACTACATGTTGCAAAATGACTTTGAGAGCAAGATTTGAACACTTTGGACTTGTCACATTTCGCAGCTAGCTATGTGCATAGGAACTGTTGTGGTATGGTGCCTCCTGAGTCCTGAACCTGAAATTAGTTTTACGATATAGAGGTAGTCATTACAAAGATATGTCATTTTATTGTGTGAAAACAATTTTCCAAGGCACAGAACTAACTTTCCCTGAATGTCAAGGAAAGTAGGTCTGTTGAAGAAAAGGAGCATACAGTATAACTGGCCATGGTGTCTATTTGAACCCAGATATGCTACTGTCTGTGTGCTGAAAGAGACATTGATTGAAAGTCTTATGTAGGGGTGGTTCTTCTGATGAGAAAAAAATGCCAAATATGAAACCTTACGTGCCATGGTAGAGCGTCCCCTTTGGGTAAATGTACAACCACATAGAACTTCAGAAAAAAAATTGTTATGGAAACGATAGACATGCAAACATTGAATACTGATTATCAATTAGCCCCAAGTTAAGAATGTTTCATGCAACTGGTGTCATTAGGCATTGCAAAACTTTACTTTTTCCCTTGTTGATGTCAGTCATCGAGAATGAATAGTGAGAATGACTGCCTTCTATTGGAGCAGATGAAAGACACTGAAAAACACCGGGAAAGTCTCCTTCAGTTCATTAGCAAATACTCAAGCAAACACCTGATGCACATGACAGAGCTTTTAATCAGTGCATGTACATGATGTAAAGGTCATGTCCACATTTTGATTTTTGCAATAAAAGTAGTTGAATAATTAGGCTATGGCCAATTAGCGATAGGCGTGAAAATTTTACCGAAGCTTATCACAAGAATCCATTTAGATTGCTGTGTTGCTGTGATTTAACTGTAAGTCTTTATTGCAACAATTAATAGTCTCTGGTATTTCTCATGCAAAGAACTTCAAATTTAGGATTATACAGGGTCTTTTATCTTATTGGAAAGCCCTTGAATTTGACAGCATTCTGGAAAGTCATTCAAAATGAAATTTATGTCCTGAGAAATCAATGCCCCACCTTGACTTTTGAACCAAAATGATACATGGAAAATGGTATTTTGGACCACAAAAATGTCCTTGAAAGTTTTCAAAATAGTGACTTTAAGGGTATGCAAACATGGTTTATCATTTTAGATTCACAATCACAGATTAAAATGAAGGTCTCATATGAAATACACATTCAAAAACTGAAACTCACAGACCACCGTTGCTGTGAAATGTGTATTGCTGATAAATTGGTGAGATTTTAGAGTTAACTTTTAAGTGAATTTAACAGTTGTCTGAGTGGCAACTTTGGAGAGTTTGTTTAGTATTGTTATCACCCAAGTCACTTTCCTCGATGTCATCTTTTCCTATATATTGAGCAACAATCACTTTGACATGACTGAAATGAAGTATCCTTATCCTTTCTCGTCCTGTCCCTCATCATTTATAAGACTACCAAACCTAGGTGGCCAGTGCTTGTATCAAAACACCATTCAGCCAGTTTGTTTTATTCTGAAAATAAAGTCCCAGTGAGGAGTTCAAATTGTACTGTATACTTGTCACAAACCAAACTGTGGTGGCGCTTCGAGCAAAACCAACGCACCACTGCCATGGGCCACTTTGTGCATGTATGAGTACATTTACAGATTTGTGATAATAAGGTGCTTTCATGTCAAAAAAGTGAAGATCTACCCTTTTTTTTACCAAATCATATAAATCAAGTGAGTGAAAACTTTCCCGTTATACCTTGATTTTGATACAAACTCTTACCTTAGATGTAAAATTACTGTACCATCAGTCTTCTTTGACTTTCAAACCCTGAGGTAAATTTCAGTTAGGCAAATATGTTGCTGCATTGGTGCAAGTCCTCATGACTTTGAGTGTATGTGTATGAGACTTGTGTGTGTGGAATTAAATGTTCATATGACTGACCCATGGTTAGACTGCTCTAGGCTATATGGAATCAGAAATTCACCATGACAATGCCATCCCCAACACATGCCACTCTTTGAGCTTTCCAGTGAAGTATGGGTTGAGCAAATTTGCATAGATGACTCTGAAAAGGTGAGTGTGAAGTAATTTTCATTTCTGGATGCCACTTGCCTGGTGTAGAGAAATGCTTTATCCTTAGTAACTGTGTTATTGTCTGGACCACATACAAATGCCATCAAGTCAATTCCATTGTCATAGTGAATGGTTACCATGAAAGGGTAAAAAAGTTGTAGATTTGAATTTCCATGCAGAAGTTGAGCAGCATGTGCAACAGGCAAATAATTATTGTCTTTCCAGGCTATACTAGATCAACTTCCATCAACAGGTGGCTTCAATGCCCAACACTCTGGGACAGATATTTGGACTCAAAACTTTTTCTTTGTGTTCTTGGTCTACAACTTTCTTGGGCTCCTTATATAAAGCTCATGGAGTATAAATAGTTTCCACAGTCCTGTTTGTGTGAAAAACGAAAATTTTAAACCCATAGGGTTAACATGGGGATGGCGGCCATTTTGATATTAGAATGTTAGGAAATATTGGGTAATTTGTTTCCCTAGCATCAAATTTTGCATCATGACCCCTGATTTTTATTCTCAAAAGGAAGTGATTTAAGTTCTCTTACTGAAAATGTTGAGCAAAAGTTTAAGACTCGATTTCAAGGCGCAAACTCCCTTAAATGAAACCCTGGTCAGCAAGTTTAGAGACAAGAAAATTCCTGGATAAATAATGAACCAAAAACTTGATTAGTTGGTATATTTTCTGAAAAAATGCACCCAGTTTTAAGTGTAACCAACATGTAATAGTATCCACTAGTTACGTGCCCTGAATTTCTGGTTGTGCGACCTATCTTTACAAAGTGTCATCTGCAGTTACAATCCAAGTTGAAAACCCAACAATCTTTGATAGGTCCAACAGGAAATCGTAATTTTAAAATGATTCCGTTGCTAGATCTACTGTTGTGAAACATCATGTAAACTTTCAAGTTTACCAGTGATAGTGTGAAATATACGGTTGGCAGTATGAAAAGGCCATAAATTGAAAGTAAACCAATCAGAGCCAATTAGTACCTACTCATTCAGTAATGTTACTGATCTGATGTATACTATTGCAAGTAAAGAAGCTATACACTGGACGGTGAATTAGTTTTATTCCCGTGAAAAGTTACTATCTTAAAATCATTTGCGCATTGTATCTAAACTTTATTTGCTGTTTGATATTTTCCTTGACAACAACATCACGAAGAGAATGTGAAAAAAAATATATAAATTTACAAAACATCAACTCAGAAAAAAGGCATAAATTTAAGGATGAAGTGTTGGTTACTTCCTGTATTACCTAACTATTATCAGAAAAACAAGTGTGTAATCTCCCCACTGATGTAGCGAGTAAAACCACAGTCGATGAAGTTTGAAATGCGTAAAACTTGAAAACTTGCTCTTGGATTCTGACTGAAAGATTTGTTTGATATTCAAGACCAGTGACCTTCAATTGCCTAAAGTAGGTGACAAATTATGGTAATTTCCTTGTGCTGCCATGTTTGTATGTCTTAGTTCATCTCCGACATGTTTTGCCAGTATGCCTCAATCAAGAGATAATCTTCTTGCCCACCTTCCATATGGTAAATGATATGTGTTGTGTACATCTAATACCTAAAAAAGACAGTTAATATCTATTAGGGGCTGTGGATAATGACAACATGAGCACAGTAAATGCAACTAAGTGCAATTTGGCCTCAACCCCCTTCCCCTAAATGAACGTTCAGAAGTGCAAAAATCTAACCAAGCCTCATTGTGTATCAGCATTCCTACCTACAAGCAGTAATTATGTCGCTATGAAATCATGTGTACGCTACCATCCACCTCCCCAAGCATTACCACCTCTAAAATCAATCTTTGTTCAGCGCCAACTCAACAATGATGCAACCAACAGAATAAAATGAATTGAAACAAGTGTATCTAAAATGATTGTTACATTATTTTACTCATTCGCTGAACCATATGTATGTCAAAGGAATGCTGGTGTCACGCTGTTGCTGCACTTGCCTGGTACACGGCAATAGAGCACGATATTTTGCGATACATAAAAACGTGTATAGGGGGGATGTTGTGATATAAAAACATGCCGTGCGATTTTTGCGCACACTAATGGAAATACAACCAAATCCCCTCTCCCTGAAAACAGAAATTGCGTTTACCTCGCGTGTGTTTTAGTTATCTACAGCCCCTTATCTCAGGTTGCAAATAAATTGTGGTCCAAACAATAAAAAATGAAGGAAAATGTAAAAGCCTCTTTTGAGATGGTCCACTTGTTATCTTAGAAGCCAACTTTTATCAGTGTTTTGAGGTTTACACCATTCACTCTCTCTGACAGAAGATGTTTCGCCTGCAAAGAAGAAAAGGAAAAATGCTCCCGTGCCTTCAAAGCAACGTGCGTCAAAAACTGCACAATCTCAGCAGAACCATAGACCAGCTCCCAATACAACACGTCCTCCACAACAAGAGCAGCAGCAACAGCATCAGCCACAACAAGAACAACAACAGCTAAATCTTCAACCACCTCAGGTAGATATCTCATTGTGGACTGTGTACAGTAACAAAAGCTACAGAATGTTTGGTCAAAATGTTCTCACATGAATTGCCAGTCAGGGAATAAAAAATGAGTTCTGTTGGTTATGTTTTGGGTATTTTGTGTAAAAATTTTGAAATTTACCCATATTAATATGGGTAAATTTCAAACTTTTTACACAACACATATTATGGACATTTTAATATCAAGATGAAAATATTGAGTCACTAGTGTTTGGTAGGACAATGTGATTGCCCTCTGAATTCTATGCCAGCATTGCGCTGGGGCCACAACGCTGGTATGGCCAAAATACCCAAAACATAACCAATGTTCACCTCTGTTCTGAATATGTACATGCAACATAGAGGGCGCTGTTCAATGTAGACTTGCCCAGCAACAGTACCCTGTAAATTTAGTTTCTTCCTGGTTTGACCGTTTTGTCATTAGCAATGTCTACAACATACTCAAAGTCTGTCTATGTGTTGAAGCCAGGTTTCTAGATCTATTACTTTGATCTGTAAGAATTGAATGATATTGTAACCAGTAGTGTCCTCTGCCAGAAGCCAGATGTCAACAGGTATTTCATTGCACCGGGAGGTAGAGTGTACAACCACTTGATTGTAGTGAAAAGCCACAGTACACAGTGTTTCATCTAGGCTGCGTGATTGCGCGATTCCCCCTCTTTGATGTGCTGCGCGTCGCCAACTGTACATAGAAGGGGCGACCCATCGCGCACTGCACTGAGCTGGCTTGAATGGCATATCAAATATCATGGGTGTCACACTTCGATGCTTTTGACCCATTGTCGGCACCTCTTAATACTTTGGCAACAGGCATTGTATAGTGTAGCAAGAACATTTACATAAAGGGACTAATTTTAGTTCGATTTTGACACTTTTTGTACTTTCGGTACGCTGATTTTGCATATGAAAGCCTGTCAGCCCATTTAGAGTTACATTCACAAAAGTTCATTGCCCTCGCTATATAAGGTTTCTGTTTTCTGTGTCACATTATCTCTGTACGATTGAGAAAAGGAGACAAACTGAAGTTTTTATGCATAGTATGAATGTCCATAACACTATGAAAATAATTCATGTAGCAAAAATTGACACGGAAATTGGACGTTACTGTTACATAAACGTGTTCAGTTCAGTGAATGGCATTGGCACTGTGACGGGACTGCATGCAATGAGAGTCACAAGCAAGCTGTAGTATCAATGGGCCCGGTTTTTGAATTCAGTGAACAACCATTGACTTATTTTTCGGGCAAATAAACCCTAAAGTTAACTGTCGGTGACAACTAACCTTTCTATTTGTTATTTTCCCATTGTAAAATGACTGACAAAAAGCAATTAGAGTGAATCTGACATCGAGAAACTCCACATTCAAAGAATGGCACACTGAGACAAATCCGGCCTCCTAAGTTGTTCGTTTTAACTCTACTGAGTCTGCGCACAAGACTACATGACCAGCTAGGTCACTAGAAAAATACAACTAACTGGTTTGTATAGGGCAAACTCTACAGTGGCTAGGGATGATATAAGCACAGTAAAAACGTGACAAACAAGTATATTATTTTTTTCAGAAGATAGAAAAACATTCCTTTATAACTACTAAAGTTTTTTTCTTGCTTTGTGTAAGCGCACACAGTTCAGTTAAAAATGAAAAAAAAATCCCTTGAAGGTACATGTACAGTGGAAATGGCTTCCTGTTGTTATTATGTTTGAATGTACTTTAAGCCCTAAGAAAGCAAACATACAGAATATGTACCAGTACAAACAAACATACAGAATATTGTAGCATACAAAACACGCTACAATTTTTTCAGAAATATTAATGCATATGAATATTAATGAGCCATCCGCCACTCTTCTAAGCTCTATATACATTCACAACAGTGATACTCAAATTTGGAGACTTTTGAAAAACTCCTATAGAGGATGGTGTTTGCAGTCAGCATCTTGGATTGTGTAAGCAAGTGATTTATGGCTTGTAGTATGTATATCACAAGTGACATCATTGCAACATTAAAACTTATGTGTAAAGCCGTGATAATATATTTAAGTTAAATCCCCCCCCCCCAAATTTTAAAATCCCCCTCAAAATTTCCTGTAGAGGGGGACCAGTCCCCCCCTGGTGTAGCATCCTAGATGAAACACTGAGTACACGTAATCCCCTTATACCATCGTAACTGTATACATTTCATGAAATTATTTTTCCCCCCTCAGCAAGTATCACAGCCAGCTATGCAGTCACCCCCAACTTCCATTCTAGCAGCTCACCTGACAGGAACTATTGATTCACTCGAAGCACTGACAGCAAAAATACCTCCTGAAATTCCACCACCAGGTAAGTGTTCATGCTGCATACAATGTGGTAGTGACTTTCAATCTCATTGTTCTTCATAGGACTTTCTCTTATAGATATACATGTATCAAGCCAAATCTTTTTTCCTTGCATTTCTTTTTATTACATGAAGTGTGATGTACCGAGGCTTCAAATGGTTTTTGATAAACTTCACCATATTGCCATAACTACTAGATACAGCATGACCTTTCCATGGTGTTGTGTCCTGCAAAGTGGCAGATATCAATCCTAGCCAAAAAACTATCCTTGTCTCTCTCTGTTGACCATCAGAGTCTGGCTGGGCAAACTCTGGCAACAACCAAAAAAAAGACTTCGCCATCAAATAAAAAAAAAGACTTCGCCATCAAATAGAGCAATGTATTCTGTTCATCATGAATAGATCAGCTTTGTTACGATTCAGAGCTCTCCTTTCATTAATCTCACTTTAAAAGATTTTCCTTGGCAAGTCTGAGTCTGATACCAGAGCTTGTTCTAAAACACTTGTAGTAGAGTCATGTCGTTTCTCAGTATTGTTCATGAAATTCTGTCAGCCTTTGTTGCTCATGGAAATTTTTTTTACAATGCATGAAATAGCAAGACCAGCCAGTCACTCCAGTCTACCTGCACAGCCCAGTAGACCAAGCAGTAAGGCATCTCCCATGCCAGTGAGGCAGTCTAAGGCAACGGTTCAGCCTGCGATTGTGTCGCCGCCACCACAGCCGCAGCCAACACCAGAACTGCAGCTACTGCCACTGCAACCCCCAGCAGAGCCAGCACAGCAACCACCAGTAGAGATGCCACAGCCTCTCTCGTTGCAACAGCCGATGGACATGCGTACAGGTAAGACTTCAATGCTATCCTCTTGCAGGCCTGTCAGTAGTTGTACAAAATTCAAACAATGATATTTGTTTTGTCTTGAAAATATATTTCATATGAACCTAGAAATGAAATGTACTGGCCAACCCAGAAATGTGAGGTCTTATTTCTCCGATTCTGCAACCTGTGTACCTGCCTGCACTTGCTTGAAATCTCATTTTGCCATTTTACTCATCCGTCACTATGTCAGCTTGCTAACTACAACTCCATGATGTGTGCAAACTTTGGCACATTTTCATTTGTAGTGTTTGTGTTTGTCTGCAGATCGTGTAGTGTATCCTTCTCAGAGTCTTTCTGTGTCACTATCTATGCGAGCAGACTGTGTCAGTATCTATGCAAGCAGATATCTGTAGAATGCTTACATATGTACCCTTCAAACCTTGTACAGTTGAAACAGTACTACTTGACTCATGGTATTTTATTGTGCTAGTATGGCCATAGAAATTGCCAAAACCTATTTTACATACATGTATAAAGGGCGACATTGATTGATAATACCTGCAACACTCAGTCATAAATATTAAATTATTCATTGAAACCTTTTGCAATTTAAATGTTTGAAGCTGGGAGTTTAGCGCCCTCAGTGTTGGCTTTTGCAGTGGTATATTTTACAGTGACATGAACACAAGCTGTGGCTATGCAAAATGCAAGATGTGTAGCCACCACTGTTCAGCTTTGCCATGCCACTCGCAATAAGATGCCCAGTTTGCAAGAAAAGCACATAAACAAATGCTGACTCTCAACACTAAAAATTTGGCAATCATAATTTTAAAGATTCCTGAATATTACTCGTCCCATATCAATACCAGTGATATAAATAATGAAGATGGCTTAAAAGATTTCCTATGGATTAGTGACATATCATCATGGCCCATAGAACACAATAAGATTTCAAAGTATTGCAGACTGACACCAACTGTACAAGTGAATTACCTTTCTCACTGCCACAGCACAAATCATATTGTGTCTTATGTAATCCTATTTGTTGTGAATTATCCACAATTCTGCAAAACACCCAAAGATGCCACAGGATGTTGAAATAACAGTAAGGAGAGATGAGTAGAAGGAAAGGCAGATGAACAATAACTCTGCATAAGAGATACTGAGTTAAACATACATAATGAAAGAAAAGTTTAAGAAGTTGTAACCGTAAGTCTATGTATAATTATTTGTAGTTCCAGAAGATTTGATGCTTGATTCTCGGCCACCAAAGACAAAACCTCCTCCAGTCTCACAGACTTCAAAGACAGCCCAGGCACCAGTGTCAAAGCATCCTTCAAAATCCTCAACACCACCAAGACATACTGCAAAACCAGCAACACCACCAGCGTCCAAACCCCCCTCAAAGCCTGCAACACCTCCGGCTGCAAAACATCCCCCGAAGGCCTCAACACCACCGGCGTCAAAACAAGCCAGCAAGCCAACAACACCACCGGCAGCAACAGCAGCAAAACAACCACCCAAAGCAGCAGCACCAGCA
>LD368383.1:0-22127 GCA_001465055.1 Ptychodera flava
AGTTTTCCATGACGATTCCGCGTTTAAACTTTTGAACTACTTTAGGAATAAATACCAGTACGCCGTGCACAAGTTGTCAATCACTTCCAGTCGTCCGTCGTGTGCATTTGCGCTCACGTTCGTTCATGTGTGGAGCAAATAACAGCCCTCGGTCTACGTGTAGGCTACCTTCCGCAAAGTTATACTCTATTTCAAAGATAGCATAGTCCTAGAAATTTATCACAGACGAAGATACGCTATTTTTCGGGAACAAATATCGACTGAATCTCGAAGACGCGAACACTGTAAACGTCGCGCCTGACCCTGTTTGCAATGCGTACGGAACCCACGGTATACGCGATCAGCTTCGAGTTCGTTGTTTCCGCAAATTATTCACGTAATTCCTTCGGAATATACGGGCGGTACACTTTTGTGTTTACATTGTTCGGATTAGTAATGTCGTAGTCTGTGAAAATATCGATTTCATTACGTGACTTTTGATCGTGGGAGAAACATCGGCCACCATGTTGTTTGTTTACATATTTACGAGCACACCGAAGATCGACAAAACAAAAAAGGTCCGACGGACCAAAATTGATGACATAGACGCGGATTGTCGTGACGTAGAACGACCAGAGAATAAATCCCGTATTTTTTGTTCGGAATCGACAAACTTGGCTTGTGCATGTGATAATAAATCGTATTTAAATCATGGTCAGCATTCATCTATATAAACCTTAAGCAAAATATGTTTATACCGATGAAACGTTAAAGCACAGGAGGAAAATTTTCGAGTTGGAAGGTATTAAAGTTTTGATCGTTAATGTGTTTATAATTAAAACTGCTATAAATTGGATTGGTCTTCTTCAAAATGCTCTCAAGGATTCATTATATATCCATTATGCATCACGTAACATACATTTCTTTTATATTAATAGTCCGGGAATATATTTTCATCACATTTCAGACATCAGATGCTTATAAAGACCTTGAAGTCAGGAAGACGTCGCATACTTACATGAAACCCGGAGAGTTTCCATTTGAATTTCCAAGTGACAGACTGCATATTACAGAAACCCTCTACACAAGTACATTCTTTAGAATTGTGAAGGGCATAGCTTGGTTTATAGACGGCAAAGATGGACCAAGTGCTGTTGCAATTAAAACTGAGATAAGTAAGAAAGGTGTGAATGTGAATTTCAATATGCTTTAGGACCTATAGGCATGGTTTCGAAATGTGTTAATGAATTGGCTTGTGTAATTGTAAACGTAGTTTACAGTCTGGGAACTTACTTAATATCGTAGATATCTTCACGCGACGAATGTTTTGTTCTTTTCCGTCATTGGCTCGGAGAGATACATTATTGCTTAGGCACTTGTCGCTTTGAAACATCCTTTTTTCAAAGTCATAGTAAAGGTTATAGCGTCATTTTGATGACAAATGTACTACATATAGAAAAAATATTTTACAATATTCGTAATGCTGTTGTTGATTTTTTCACACAGAGTAAGCAGATCCTGAGCATCAGACTGATAACGTATATATAATATATTTTGTGACTGTCCGATAATTCGTAATATCGATTTGTTCACACAGAGTCTAAAGATCCTCAGACGGACCGAATTTGTACGGCTGAACGGCCCGTGTAAGGCCCATATGACGTACAACCGAGATTCGAAAAAAAAAAACCCAAAAAAACAAAAAACCGTATCAGGGTCTTACGGTTTGATTATATACCTTATGGAATTATAAATTTGTCGTTAAAATGATGTGCAAAGGTTTGGAGATAAAAAGTCATGCAATGTCAAACTTTAATCTCAATTTCTGTAGATTATTTAAGAATATCGATGGCCCTATGCTGTCCCGTATTGACATACATAATGACGTCATATGTTTACCTGTTGAACTTGTGGAGTTATGTACGTAAACCAACAAAGACTGAGGCGTAAATCGAGGTGTAAGAAGAACGGCGTGGTGTAACTTATCGTTAATTTCATTGCGCCGGCAGGGAGAAACTATCATGAGTAAAAAGATAGATTAAAAGAAATATTGTGTCTTAAATTTTATGACGATTACGCGATGAAATGACTGTGTACAGGAAAATGGGCGACGGGTGACAATTTGGCTTTAATAGATCTGTCGCCTGATTGCACTCAGTCTCATCAAATCATTTTTTTAAAAAGCACACCTCATCGATAATATGCTTAGTCAACACTGGATTTCTATACGGAACCCTGAGAAATACGACCTGCGGAGACGTCCGAATCTCACGCTTGCTTTGGTTATGAATGTAATAACTAGAATGATGCTAGATCTTAATTATACGCGATTGCCCAAGTTCGGACAAATCAAGCCTGGGCGCAATAAGGTACAATATGACACAAATTAATGTGACGGCGTCTTTTCTCATAGCGTTACACAGGAACGTGGCTCGACGTATTTCATAATACTCAATTTGTAGCTGTTATTTTGCATATTACGCAGCTCCAATGGTTTTAATAATGGAATATGCATCGTATGGTAACTTAAAGGCTTACCTGAATGATAATCGTCAGCTTTTTACACCTTGTAAACACGAGTCTTCAAGAAGTCAAATGCTGGCATTTGCTACAGACGTAGCTAACGGGATGAAACATCTACAAAGAATCAAGGTAATGGATACTAAGGAGCGGTAACATGTTTACTGCAAAAATTCAACGTCTACGTCTTTCACATTTGACTAAGGATTGATGGCTATCAAAAGGTTAATCGTGTGCACGGTACCACTGTACCATCGTGTCTTGTGCCTACAGAATACCAAAACATAATACGAAAAGTAGATAGTGTTTTGATTAAACGCTTTGACTTAAGTCATGTTGAAGCCGACATATTTCGCCCAAATGAGATAAGAGTAGAGAAAAATAAAGGCTTATTATAGGTTTTATTTTTATATTGTGACAGATTGTTCATCGGTACCTGGCGGCTAAACATGTGTTGGTATTTGCAGGAGGTATCTGCAAGATATCAAACTTCAGCTACGCTAGTGGTGTGATAAGTGACGAAACGTTTTTCGACACAAAAATGGTTATTACTTACTTAATGGTGATTCATCCATTCATTCATTCATTCATTCATTCATCCATTCATTCATTCATTCATTCATTAATTCATTCATTCAATTTGTCTGTCGGTAGATGAGTACTCGTTTGTTGGTTAATTAGGTAGTTACCAATTTTCAGTCAGTCAGACAGTCAGTTAGTTAGTTAATTAGTTAGTTAGTTAGCCAGTTGCCAATGTTAGTTCTTTATTCAGAATGCTAGATCGTGTGTTTGTTATTTTGCAAGTTTTCAGATTCTGTACTCGTCAGCGCATGGTATCTTCTATTTACAACGCAGAATCAAATTTCTGTGCAAAGGTATGGAAATTGTTTATGCAAAATAGTCATCATCCAATTGACTAGTCTACATCTTATTATCTTCTCTGTATAATCGGCCTTCAGCTAAGTTATAAATTGATATTGTGGTTCAGAATTGTCGCTTTCGAAGCAACCATTTCTAAGCAACCATTAATATAAGGGGCTCGCCGCATTTACTTCAAAAGAAAAAATAAATGTTGACTGTTCTGGAAGTTACCAAACTCAAAACGTGTGTATTTAGCAAATAAAACATGCTCTCTTCTTAGGAGGAATATACGCGGGTTATGCGAAATTTAGTGAATTCATACAAGTTTAATGCACATATTGTAGAATAAAGCGTATAAAAATTACTTAAATCCGATTCAACTTTATAAATTAGGTTACAGAGTAATGGAGTGAGTCATTTTCTCAATTTGTTTCTCACATAGAAAACCCAATATCAGTGGATGGCACCTGAATCATTGATGGAGAAATCGTTCACCTTGAAGACAGATGTCTGGTCATTTGGCGTGGTTCTTTGGGAGATATTTTCTCTTGGTGACAAATGATTGCAGAAATGACGTTCTTGCATTCTGAATACAAAATAGCTCATGTTTGTAATCTGTCTTTTGAACCAGGGTCGACAGTTTTTAGAATTTTAAGCAGTATAGTTTTGTACTACATACTGCCCTAGTTCATTAATTTGCCGACCTTACAGTGGAGTACATTATTTCGGCATTCATATATTCAATGTCCGGAAAAATAAAGAGGTTTGCACGCTGGGGTATTGCAGTTATTTATAGTGCCTCAACTACCAAAAGACAATGTTCAAAATTGATTAACCAATCGCAAGAGTAAGGCGGCCGAGTTTCTTAAACTCACTGACAATTATGAAATTAGGCAATGTTAAATTGCAAAGGAATTATATTTTGTTGATAAAAGATATTGAATTGTTTTCCTTTGGTTATTTGAAACATGTTTTAACTGTGTAATAAGTATACCATAAGTATATATGCATTGAATACGTTGTTTAAGGACGACGTTTCTTTGATAAAACAGTATAGGGAACATTTTGTAAGACAATTTTTAGAATGCATATTACTGTAAATTCGTAATAATCTTTTATCAAAGCCCTTGGAGAAGTATATATCAGGTGAATTCATCTAGTCTCTGGTGCGGTTTTCAGTTAGTTGGCCTAGTTAGCCCTACACAGATGTTTGTTTCGAAGGTTTGAGAACCGTGACACGAGCGTGGAAACAAACTAACACCTAATTCATGGTTATGTAAACCAGTTATTAGATCTTACTGATTTGCAAATACGTATTTATATTTTAGTAACTACAACCGAATCAAAGTCATCTTCTCAGTTTGTATAACAGCGTGATAGAAATCACCTAATCACTGTTGAATATAATAGTAACAGTAAGAATGATAACCAATGTCTGCTGTTAAATCTTTTCGATTTTAGGTCGATATCCTTACAAACATACCACTAAAAGCGACCTCCTGGCATTGCTATAGAAAGGGCAACGTATGGTCAGCCCGGATGGTTGTGAGGACATCATGTAAGATTTAAAAACAAAACCCAAAAACAATCGATTTATTTTATTTTGTTTGTTGCCGCACGATAAATATTTTATTTCTCTTTAAAATTGTATTTATTGACATTATTCAAACAGATATGAATGGATGTTGTCATGTTGGAAATGGCGTCCAAGTTTACGTCCATTCCTGCAATCTGTCCACCAGAAATTGCGAAACCTAAGTAAGAATTGTAAGGCATGGTAGCTTCAGACCTATTGTTGTAATGCAGTACTGGATATAAACGGAATCCACAAACGTATTTGTCTACAAAAGCTGTAAAATAAATGTACAAAACGTTTCATGATGACATCGATGACGACAAAAGGGATGATGAACATGATGATAATGATTGCTCTTGTGGTTTTGCTGTTTGCGTTATACAATGCAGCGGTTTTTATTTGTAAGTCGATAATTTTATCCCGAGAATGTAAAATTGAAGCTGTTTACTTGACAGTGATATAAAGGTTGTTTTACTTGAGGAATACTCGTATTCTGAGGATGCTTAGGGGAAAAGATCAGCAAGTAGATAACAAGGAACGTTTCTAAATGATTATTGCAGCTCAATTTTCAAACATCACGAGTTTGAAAGGTTATGCACGTATTTCTATCATCTTGAGTTTCCAACCAGTTCAGGAAAATAGTAAATATAGTCTATCTCCTCACGTGACGAATATGTACCAGATATAGCTTTCAAATATCAAAGCTAAGTAGATGTTCATTATTGTAATGATAAGGGCACATTAATCCAAACGGCATGTAAGGAAAACAATTGTATTCATTTTGGGTGGAAATCAAAATGAAATCGGGTTAATTTTTATGCGAGTGAGCAAAGTACAAAACCTCGGTCGAAATTTGCGACGGGTTTACTTCGAACTTACGACTTGAATATATGACGCAAAGGCTCTATTTGTCAATACTCCATTTCAAAAGTCGGCTGTCTTCCTTTTGTAGAGGTTAGATAATCTTGGAAGTAAAACGATACAAATACATTTCAAATATTAGTCATAGATTCTGTGATATAGTTACTTTTTTATATGAAGACATACAATAGAATTAAATTAGACAAACGGTGACTTTTATACTTGTTGCACTTCTAGAGATAAATTAAGGTGGCGCTGCATGTTGCCAACACAGTTTTTTTCAAAGCAATATTTCTCATCAAAGATGACAAGGAAAACCCCTCATACTACATATTGTCAAAAAGCAGAGACTCTAAAGTTTAGTATGGTAGCAGTAGTTTACTTGAAAAATAAAGTGGGTGTATACTTGTGGTAAAAAAAAATAACAAAACAATAAAAAATTGTTCTTATTGATAAAAATTAATTTAAGTCAGAAACTTTTCACTATTTTCTGAAATGTAATATTTAACTTGAAAGAAGAGTATCTGAAGAAAAAAAACGACTATTTTATTTGCGTTATCTATCTTCATTCAAAAAATGGCAAGGGTTGAAACATTGACATTCAAAAAAAAGTGATTGAAATCATGATTAGTAAAATTCAGATGCCTCTTATTAAAAAAGTAAGAATTTTATTGTCAAACAAAAGAGTCTTTTAAAGAACACAATTTAAAGATATCAAATAAAAATGACTCAGCCAGAGTGGAATTAAATTCTTTGGAAATTTTTACATTGGGAGGAAAGAGAAACCAGGAAATCGGGTGCATTCATTTGCATAAATTAACACTTCATTATCACGAAACCTAATGACTGCTTGACAAGCTAAAAGGTAAACTCCACTAACATGTTAATCTTGAGTTAACATAACCATTAAAATTGAATGAATATTTGCAACAAAATATGCTATGTTGGGTGCAGCGCCCCTTAAGACGAGTTGCTAATGAAGTGCTTTATTAGCAAGCGAAAATGCTATAATAATATTTGTCATTACATCAACTAGCTACGTGTATTGTCGGATATTGGCGTCAACTTTGCGTGAAATATTTTTCAGATATTTAGTCACATGTATTGGAATTATTTGACATTAATTTCAAAGTCAACATCGATACAGGGCCGATTTTTTATCCTCTATGGAAGGGATGACACGTTTGTTAAGCTAAGATTGCATGCCATGATATGTTGGCAGACATTATTTTTCGATTACTCATTATGCTGTCGACAGGAAAGATTTTTTTAAAGAATGGATTTTATCAGATGAAATCATTAGAGTTATTTACTAACACATAAAACATACAATGCATTGTAAGTAAGATGAATGTATGTAAGAAATGGTAATATTATTCCACTAGAGCAAGCTCTAATGTGATAGTTATTAAAGTACACTAGTTTCGGGAAAAACAGTCTATCGATGTTGACTTTGAAATTAATGTCAAATAATTCCCACACATGTGACTAAATATCTGAAAAATATTTCACGCAAAGTGGACGCCAATATTTGACAATACACGTAGCTAGTTGATGTAATGACAAATATTATTATAGCATTTTTCGCTTGCTAATAAAGCACTTCACTAGCAACTCATGAAATAGACTGACCTTGTGATTACATTTTAATAAAAACGCGTATATCATTATTGACTGATTTGAACATTGGTTCGTTTCAAATATATGCTAGTCACACTGCTAACAGTTCAAGTTGTTAAATCAATGCTAATTTGGTCAATACGACATAAAAAAACACTTCAATATATAACCAATACAAACAGTGTGATGATGTACAGTAGAACTAATAAATATACATTATACATGTTGAACACCAGAGAGAGAGAGAGAGAGAGAGAGAGAGAGAGAGAGAGACAGACAGACAGACAGACAGACAGACAGACAGACAGACCAGCAGGAATAGGTTTAATATGTGTCGATAATCTCATTGTATGGTAAACCATTTTGATAAAGACTACTTTACAGGCAGTTTGCATGCCTCCGTTGAAGCTAGTCATTTTCTGCGTGGTCTGTTACCGACATGCAACGTAGATTTTTTCATTTGCAAACAAAAATAAAAGGTTCGATTATCCATCATCGCTCCAATAGTGACTCAGCAATTAGAGTATACTTTACCGGTGTCAGTGATAGGAAATGTGTGTGTGTCTGTGTGACTGTGAGTGTGTGCGTGTGTGTTTGTGGGTTAACTTTGTACCACTAGGGCAAACTGATGTTATTCTCGTCCATTTCGACAGCGAAGTCTAGTGTTATTTTTCGTAGCCGTACTTCATTAACTATTCTGATTGTGTGTAGGCTTTTATGAATCGAAAGTTTACTTTATCATATTTAAAGATAAACAAAAACAACGTATGTACTGATAAGATAAAGGGTCGTGACAGATTATGCTCTTTTAATTTACATTACAGATACATATGTCCGCCTCATAAAATGTATAACGCATGTATACCCTAAACTAGGTCTTGGCAACTCAGCAAATATATACTTTCTTCACAATTAGTACATGGCGTATTCGATAAACTTCCATTTACAGAAAATATCCTTTTCCTTAGCACCATAACTGAACAGCTACCCATGTTTTGTTAGGCTACAACAGGAAACAACTGTGAGTGGTATACCAAAAAAATGTAACGTAATGTTATTACATGCTGAATGTATCTGATCTAATATTAACAAATGCAAATTTTAATGTGCTCTTCTTTCCTGTACAACTTTCAATTTTAAGAGTAAGTAACTGTAACATTCCCAATTCAACAATACAACACAGCATAACAAGAACTATCACTCAAAGCTGAATTCCATTTTACATGATTGAATAGTTTTAAATTCTCATTATTCCATTTTATACTTCTTCACGACTATTGTCGAAACATAAAGTATCAAACTTTCGGACACAATGCATAGTACGCACGCTGAATGTTATTGCTGTCGCCCGGACTGAAATTGAGTCTTCACAAAAAACATTAGCCATGACACACAAATAGCCTCGCTGCTGTGTTTTTAGATAAACACAATGCATCTCGACGTGATTTATTTTCTAATGAAATGAAGCTGTAGTTTTCGGTCGTGACAAACTACATTGAATACATTGAATACGTAACAATTTGTAGAATGACTCACCTTTGTAGTTTACAACCAATCAGGTTAGTAGGTCATTAGTAATAATGATACCTTAAAAGGCGTCACATTTGGTAAAGATTACATCGACTCTTGACCCCTGAACCGGTCAACCTGTTTCTTACCATTCATTGCAAAGAACACAGTAGAAACTGCAAGCCCTGTCGTGAGGTTGTTAAATCTTGACGTGTAACTTGGCGGCTAACTGATGTTGCGATTTCTTAATACTGAGTGAATTCGCTACCGATCTGGACGATGGGAGCGCCCCACATATAACCGCAAGTATGCAAACCAACTTAATGTAGCGACAGAGCAAAATATACTAGCATCACTATTCTCTTGATCAGGTTTATCAAAATTGCCTGTGGCTTAATCGTTTAATGCACAAAAACTATCGTTGACGCATTCGTGACCACCACACATCTAGATACATCATTATTTAGCCTCATATAATATTTGAGATTTTCAAAAAAATATTAAAGAACAGAGTGATCTTTGTCTCTGCAATCGTGCGTAAGATTTTCCGTACTGTTTCAATCACCTTTCACTGACCTTCGCAATCTCGGGTATTAAAAAGCGAAATATTGAAAGTAAAATGACATCCAATGTTTGACAACAAATTCAACATTCCTGATGGGAATACTGAATCCCAATTCATCGATCATTAATAATAAAATCATCAGAGAGGCGCGAGGAAATAACTATTACCCAACAAGTTATTTTAGGACAAATTGTTTGAATTAAAGATATATGATAGTAATTGATTTTTTACTAGGATAAGCCCTCGATTGTATTTACAGTAGGGATGTTGATGAATCTATAACTGTTGAGGGGGTTTAGTAAAGAAAATAATAATAAAATATGCATATTGATCCGTATTAGTCAATGGTCGATGCATAAAACGGGCCTTTTCCTTATGGCATGAAACATGTGAACCAGATTTTCTCAGCCTAAAATGTCGGCATGAAAAATATATTGCTACTGATTTGACAGGAAGACGGCCTTCGCAACGGCTGCAGTCATTAAATCGATATTTCCCATCCCATCATGCGACTATTTTAAGTTGGTCCCGGTCTCCTCTTCCACTCCTCTTCCATTAAACAGCTGTCACGTGCACAGCTTTTATCCAAAACTAACGTGTATCGCAAGAGGGAATATGTAAGGATGGAACGCTTACTCAGGATTCCATATAAAACGTAATTTCAGTGATCTTTGTCTCTGAGATCGTGTTCACATTCTCATTTTTATTCCCGTATTTTACATAATTCCGGTGTTTTTATTCTGAGTAGTATATTTTTAATCGCCCTAAGTTTTTGTTAGGTTTTGTCATGATTTTACTTTTTCCTTTGACACATTATATTTTATCAATTAGTTTTTACCCTGAGGAAGGCAATCTGTGCATTGCCCTAATGTCGGTTTTACAAATAAATATCGTTTGAAGATTGAAGTGATTGGTTGAGTAGGCCTTTCATTTCTCCACACTGTGTGAAGACTTTGTTGTACTCCCGCTTCTTCCTGATGACTTCAATAATTGCAGTTGGACTGACTCTATTTCTTGGAATTCTACTCATTGACAGCTACTTTATGCACGTTGCAAAGTTATTCTTATTTCCCTGCTACTAATTTACGTAACGATGCATACAAATAATCGAAATTTGTGCAAGCGTTTAGTTTTAAAATATTGGTTAGGTTAGGTTAGGTTTTCAATAAATTCCAAAAATTCGTATTTAGTCAGGCTCTACTTTATATAAAAACAGGACATTGTGATTTCAAAATGCGCTCAAAAGAATGTTCACAGTGAGTAGTGACAGTGATTGGTGTGAAGTCAATTTACTTTCCAATAATATCCAATAATCCATCTGCCTACTAAATATATGTAGTGTCATCTGATTAAACAATGCTCACTCACAATGGAGCTGTAACTTTCAAACGAAATGAAAATGTCGTCTGAAGATATCAGTGGTGTTGCTTATTTTAAAGTACACAGCACGGGACAGGTCTTATCACCTCCAAGGGCAGAGTGCGATAAAGTACTGAAGCTGTTAAAGAGATGAACCTACGAATCTAGGGAGTCAGAGTCCTTTGTAGTGTTTGAATCAGGTACACATCAAAATGGAATCTTAATTAATTTGTAAAATACGTTTTCCTCTTTTCTACGATTTAGTATACTTTTTGTGTAGCACGAAACAACCTGTACTTTAGATTAACTTTGTCTCCTGTATTCCTTGTTTGATTTCAAAGTCTTTCTGCAGATTTGTAACATTTGGAAGAATGGTTACTTTACCTGTATTTAATCACGACCCATCAGACGGAACTATCTAACAACTCGCTGGAGCATTGAGAATGGGCTGAAAGAAAACTCACCCTTTTGGCAGGAGTGTGGTTACTGTTTCTCCTAAACCGAATGTTATACTTGATTGCCGCATCCTGAACTAGATTGTGTTTGAGACACATTGGGAATAACCTCCAGTGACGAGCGCTGAGGCATGAATTCAAAACTGTAGAAGGTCTAGGTGTTGCCTGACTATAGGGGCAGCCATCCTGATGGATCCACTAAAGTAGCCATGGCAATCAGCCTAAAATGAACTCTGACCACAGAGCAACGGCGACTGTGTAACAATACTAATTATATTACAGTATCAAAATAGACTCTCGTCATGTATTCTCTTGTAATTGCAAGTTTTGGTTATCGAGTTATTTGACTTTTCTTTTTATTATTGAATCTGGTCCTTGTCAAGTATTGATTCTGCGGATAATAGAAAGATAAATTAAGAGAGGGGAAACAGAGATGAAAAAATATAATCAGAAGGGGTCGAGAGCAGAGACAAGGAGAAAGGAACGAACAATCATGACATGACATTAACAATACCTGGTCACAAGTCACACTCGAATTCCCCCTTGGACGGTTCTTCGAACTGACTAGCCAAACGATCTTTCGAAATGATAAACTGTTGACGATATTCCGACAAAATAACATGCAAGAGGCTGATGGCCAACGTTTGATCAACCTTCCTCTAGATACAGTCCGTCGATTGTTTATGTTTTTCGGGTGCCTTGCCCATTTGCATAGTGATAACGGCAGTCATGTCGATTGTCTTCAAAGGCTGCAATCATCAGATGGCGATTCTTTAGTTTCGATAAGACCAAAAGGGCATTAGGGCATAGTTAGTAACAATACTAGGCTACCAGAACCAACAGCTATGATTTACGATATATGTGATTGTAGGTGATTCAATTCCAACGAGTAATACATTTTTCATTCTGCTGACCACACACACTGCACAATACTGAATGACACAAAGTAAGGTACACAGAAAGTCCATAAAGATTGTTCAAACAGTTATTTAGGGCAAAGGTCCCTACGTTATACCAATCAGCCGTGTGTCAAGGGATGACAAGTCCTGACCTCATTTAAAATTATTCAAAGGCCTTTGGCAGGGCATGGTGCAGATGACCTGCGATTATTTAATACGCACAAACCCTTACGTGCATGCGTGAGCAGTTGTTGCTGTATATTCTTGGGCTACATTGTCATTCAGGTGAATGAACTTTGAAGCTGCAGTTGCCAAGGCAATCAATAAAGGCTTGCAAAGGATGGCATATTTAGTTAATATGAAGTAATATAATTACCTCAAATAAAAAGTATTCGCAAAAGTACATCAATCCCTTAAAAAACATCCTAAATTTAAACCAAAATTCTACACTTGATTGAACGCCATATTGTACATGTAGAGCTTGCTAGGTACGCTCATAATCATACAGCTTTTTATTTGGACTATCTCCGGGTCAAAGAAAATATGTTGTAATGCCGATTTTTGGCATTTTTACAGGGAGCATTGAATATCATAATAATGGTGCAGCTTCAAAGCTAATTAAGTGAGAGGGATGCGAAATTTCGAACTTAATATTATTTTGGGTAGAGCTTTACTTAATATTAATTAGATGTTATTTAGCCAATAAATCACACCCAGCGACGGTACACCGCGAAATTTTGACCGGTTCACGACATATATGCACAAGCGATAGCGAGTGCATATATGAAGTGAACTGGTCAAAATCGAGTGGTATACCGATGCTGGGTGTGATTCATTGCTATTATATCATAACAGTAATATTGAATTTCTGGCAGAGAACGTCAAAAACATGTTTTTGCTCAAGCTGAGAGCTCGCGCGTATGCCAGCCGTGGTATATCGCCAATATACCACGGTTCTTTGCGCGTCTCGACCAATCAGATCGCTGCATTTACACCATCAATATACTTATATGATATAATACCCGATATCGCCTTTTCCTGTGTCTCATCTGCATTCTTGTCGTTTATGCTGTGTCAGACACGCGATGAAGTAGAGTGTCTGACGCAGCACAAATGATACCAATGCTGATACGACACAAGGAGCAGGTGATGTTCGGTAATAACCGATTTATCATATACCCATGCCCATAATTTTACCAATAGTACGAAAAACCTTAAATTTCTAGGCTTTACTTTATTACGCTCTGCGCATAAATATCGGATTATTTATGGGAACAGTCTTCATTCATAAAGTATACGACGAAGTCAACATTACGCGCGACATCGCTGCATTAAATCCTCCATATCTCAATGAACCCTAACAAGAAAGATACCAGGATTCAAAAATCGTCATACAGGAGGAACCTTCTAAGGTGCAATATGCTATTACAATTGTAACAGATCAAAAACTGTCCTGAGCTTTAAATCTACACTGATTTCGATCGCGCTCGATCCTTGTACGGCACGGAGCTCGCGCGGAGAGCGACCACCATTTGTTTGTTTACCCTGAGAGTTGCAATGTCAGCAGTCGTGGCTCGCAACGCGCTCACTACCTGCTCGGGGTAGACCGTGCACAGTGCTTGCGCCGTGCAAACGGCAGAATGTTTGCTAGAGCTTGGCCAAAACATACGGGAATTTAACAGGAAAACCATGGAAAACATAAGAAGACTCAACGTGTTATTTCCGTATTTGGCAACCGGAAATACCCGTGTTCCTCGAAGCCCTTCAATTTCTTACGTCGGCGACATAACTTCGTAGGCGGAGAGTGGCAGCCATTTTGTTTGTTTACGTTGTTTACCAACAAACTGCTAATGTACTTTGGGAAAACTCCAAAACCGATGACGTTTATCGTAGATATCTCGACATTTACCGTGAAATATCACGGCTGATATTTTACGGTGACCGTCACTAGGATAAAGAAATATGGGCATGGGTATATGATAATGGAAACACTTAAACGGGTGTCTTTGTTGCTACCATGCATCCAATTCAAACCGCAAGGTAATATTAATCGAAAGCAAAGTCAAAGATCTTAAGCTTGTGTTCCGCTAAAAGAACACCCTCGTTCTTGTTTGACCTCTAATATGAACTTAGTTTGTTGTGAAAAGTAGGCAAAGGCCATCCCTCTAGAAAAACCTTTATTGCAATACAACAAAAACAACCCTAATACGGTATCCCCTTGTCACCATCTTTAATCCCTGTCACTCTGGCTTTAAAAAATGTTATTTCCTCACGCTTCAAGACTTTACACAAATCAGAGAGATGTACACAAGCGATACTTAATATACCTATAATATCATACCGCAGCTTCTGTTATACTCTGATATCACTACGTCCGCCCACCCAAACCTGGTGTCTTTGAATGCGACTCAAAGAGGACATGCAGTGTGTGCAAATTTTCATTACATATTACACCGCCAATAATATAACCTATGAAATTAGAAACAACATGAGCTGTCATGGTAAGAACTTCATATACTTCGTCATATGCAAACGTTGCTCAAAAGGGTGATACTCGAGACTAAAACATCCCGTATATTACTTTTCAATAATCATTTTTCAACAACACGCCACAAAAATGCAAAGTTGTAGAAACACATTCCAATACTGACCACCACGATATTAATAATATTGCAATATTTGAAATAGTACAAATCAATAAGCTAGATGATCAGTTCCGGAAACAAAATAGAATCCCTATGGACCCGGAAACTAAAAATACTTTTACCCGTTGACTTTAACGTCCACATATAACGTTTTTGAGTTTATACAGTGCCCCTTCTGTCCATTTCCCGACATCATAAATAACTACTTACCTGCCTACCCGCAGGCCACTTTCCATAATTCTGTATAGCACTGCTTTTTTATTATTTACATGTATATATGCAGCATTTTATGATCAGTACACTCCAATATTTTAATTATTCAATACACTTGAAGACGCTCTAGTTGTGGAGCTAAATGTTGTGTTGCGAGTTTATTAAACTGCGTATGGACCAAACAACACGGTGAGGTCGAGTCCTTCAATCAAGCTTATTTATCTTATTCCACTCTAATTCCCCTTTGGGATTAAATGCAAACGTTCCATTGATATTATATATATATATATATATATATATATATATATATATATATATATATATATATATATATATATATATATATATATATCAAATCGATGGCATTTTGGCGTTGGGAAACATACATTGAAACATAGCAGAATTTAGCGACTTAGAGAAAACTTCTAATAGGTAAGAGAAAATTTCTTATTGGTTCTACGTCATCGTGAAAATTCCTCTCGACCACTGAGTAAATATGTGCGAAGGTTACAAGGGACATAGAATGGTTAAAGATGAATTTCCGTATTTTTATAAAGAAGAAGCAGAAACTTAGCTCAAACAAGGTAAATAGACTTTTATCTGCAAAACAGTCAATGGTTACTTTAAATTACAAAGTAACAAGGGGATTGAAACAGTATGGTGGACATGGGAACTACAAGCATTAGCATATAACAATGTGGTTCAACACTAGTCAAGCACGTAACGGTGATGGTTGCTGTTGCGACGATAAGTTGTTGGAGAGCGAGTTGACAGGCTATTCGTCCGTGTTTGTTTGTTTGTTTTCTTGATAAATGATAAATGTTGATTTATGTTTTATGCGATGTCGTTTATGTGGAACTTGTCATTAGAGTTGCAATTTCACGTTCATTCTGATGATAGACGGGGTATATAGAGTCGTTGACTACTCGGTTAGATTGTTCTACTGTTTCATTTAAGTGCCAGTGATATCATGACATATTCCTAAAAACGAATATTGTGGTCAACATCACTTATTTAAATATGAACAATAAAATGAATATAAACTATGATTTTGATAACTGCTTACTCTAGCTTGGTAATTTTTGAGACAGTGAATACAGTGTGATACTCATACTTATATATTTTTCATCAATGTTTTCGTCTTTATGTTTGATCAATCAATGGTTTATAATTACAGAGATATTTCCTGTAACGTTCATCAGATAAATATTTTTATGACAGCCCTATGCGGCCGTTTACAAGCCATGGACTTGACTACCTCTAAAGCACTAACCGCATTTTAATGGGCTGCCGTCACCATAGATTCAAAATGCAACCAAAACGTTCGCATATGTCGGTTTCTGTATTTTGGTGAGTACGATTTCCTGTAATAATGATAAGCATAAAACAGATCGCAGTTCAAAAGAAGCTGTCGATGTCATAATGATACTGAAGCCGTGTTTTTTGTGACAATTGTAAGAACATACTTGTTTTTCATAATGTTGTTACCTAAGGAATAAACTCAAAACTAATCGTACTTTTTCAAGAGTTCCCTACGTGGGTTTTGATGTTTGCCTGGCAATAGCAAGCCCGATGGCAACGAACAGAGATACCTACAAGCGTACCGGTAACCACGTACGGCTCATATATTTTCAATTGGGCCGTTTTTGCAATAAATCAAGCGGTGCTCCATTGTAATAAGCTGAACACCTGACATGTTTGTGTGCATGAAGACGTGAAGAACGTGTATGTTACTGAGAAAGTACTCTGGATAACTTATAGGTACGTCTTATTCCTAAGTCTTGTATCCGAATAGGAGTTCATAACATTTGAGTCGATCGAATGTTGGTCTTGTACACGTATTGACGTCACACCACGAAACTCAAAACCGAAGCAAGGTAACCGTACAAGGTAAAGCAACGCCATGTTGTTTTCAATTTATCAATTATAATGCAGTATAACTAAAAGCAAACGATCTCAGTTCAAATGTTTTAAAGTTCCTATTGCATAAAATACTCTCTTCACCAAAATGTATATCATAAAATAATAGTTTGTAAAATCAGTAGATACGTAGGAATGCTTTACAGTTAATCTGACCCTGTCTACTTTTAGCTTGACGCACAATTTACTAAACGCCTACTGCGGTCAAAGTCTCAACTTTTAATGCATGTTGTTATCTGACGTACCTAGTCGCATGTAGTTGTTCATCTTTTTTTTTCTTAATGACCATGTAATTTCAAGAAATGGACATCTGACATTATTTGTTGACTTATAACCAAATTTTACGATGCCTACTCTTAAGGCTAGTGCATTTTAGCAATATGTATTATGAATATTAAGTTATGCTTACATGGCCAGTTGTTTCCTTGACAAGTTAAACAGTTATCAAATTAACTACACATTTTCTGATAGTATTTGTTACCATTTTCTTTCTTGCTTTAAAGACAGACTCCTTTTTATCACTTGACATCGTCACAATCTCATTTACAAATAATGAGTCATAATTATAAATAGGTTAATGCAGTAATTATTAACGCCATTGTTCAACAAAGCTGTCGAAGTAACATATGAAACTAAAGCTTCAGGTATCGAAAATAAATGCAAGTCTTGCTTTTTCAATTATTTTACACTGCTCAATGTTTAATATTGACGTACATGTCAACAAAGCTTAGTACTCCTGTCTACGTCTAAATGTTTGCGACCATCAAGAATTGCCTATAAAATGCATTGTATTGAATGTAAGTTATAATCACATGAACTGCCACGAATGGCCACCTGTTTGGCGTAAAACAGGACGGATAAAAATCGGAATTACCCCTGTTCTACGTCATCAACTGAAACTATTGCCATGCACTAATACCGTTCATACATGAACGCCGCGACGCTTCCGTGGACAGGCCAATCTGTCGTTATCGATGCCGTGCTCTCCGGAGAGTTTAACGACATGGTCATGAGAACAATTCAGAAATGGAAAAACGAATCGCATGTCAAACAAAACTTTGGGTAGCAGAAGCTTTAGCTATTCCAAAAATAATATGCGACTGTCGTCGATCGATTTAATTGCTCAATAACGTTGCGGCTCAAGTCGCGTATGGCTCAATGTGGACGTCATACCTGGGTGATAAACCCGAAAACTACATTTCAACGTAAGTTTAACTGAATAAATAAGAACAGTATGATCTTCGGCCAAGCGACATGGAAGATACAAAACAAAACGTTATTCTACGAATAACGACAAAACTCTTTCATCAAATATAAATACCGTAAATTCTCGATCGGAATCGGGCCCGCAGCGCCTGCTTACGGGTGTGACGTAGCCTTAACTCTGCACTACTGCAGTGCAGTGTTGGATTGCCGAATGTCGACTCGGGCAATAGAACAGAGTTTCCGCCAAGACACAAAATGTAGAGGTGTCTACTGGTGAGATGTGTGTCACATCAAAGTCACTGAGTAAGACGTTAACATTGACGACGGGCATTGGGATGACGAAATGACACCAGCGGAGACCGGCATGGGAGGTGCATTCTGCAGGGTCGATGTGCTCTTTGCTATCGGTACCTGCGTTCAATTAGCGCTGTGGACAATCGACGACACGTATATGAGTTTCCGTCAAGATTTTTTTTTAAAGCTGAAAACATTTATCAATGTGTTGTGCTGTTTAACACTGCAAATTAATGGAGCCCAAGAGGTAAAATTCGACGAAAGGCGACCCCTGACAGAGACAGTACCGAGCAGTAACAGCTATAGCTCTGGCCAAGGTCAAGGTCAGCAAAATACTGCTTAGCTATCGAACATGCTCTGCGTGGCAGGGCTGTTTATTGTTACGGGTTGACTCTACATCAATTTAGTGGAGGATTTTCCCGAAAAAGAACTGCCGATTTTGAATCCAAGACTTCAGTTGTTCTTTATTTTCGAGCACGAAGAATTCATCTAGACACTTGTAATCTTACGTCTCATTGCGAGGAATTCAATCTGAACGATGTTTTCAATTCAGAAAAGTCCTAAAAAGCATGCAGGATCGGGAAAAAATTATTAACCGGAAACGTTGATAAAATTTTAAGAAAGAAAAAAGTAAAGACCATATACAGTGTCACAGTATATGCATTTGTCATCATTTTTTTTGAAATTCACTCTGGAATGACTCATGCACATAAGATACATTTCCGGTAATGAGGGTAAACGATACATTCGATCGCTATATGGTTGTCTAATGTGAAATTTTAGGAAGATTGCGTATACTTGCCTATAACGCAAAAACATGTCAAAAGACATTCTCTCTTACGATGCATCATTAAATCTCATCGTTTGCTTAATTTCAACAGATTGCTTCCTCATGGCTACAGGACAGTTACCAAGTATAGTATCATTACTTATGTTAGTTGCACTTGTCTGTATCAAAAGACAAGGTATGTAGTATTCAAACATCTTCATTTTCAATACATTACTTCGTCATTAAACGATAGAGGAAAACATTTTCAGAGACTAGTTGGCTAAAAAATGCACATAAGGACTCCTGAAAGTAACACTTACCATCGGGCTACCAACGAATTTAACTGCAGGGTTGTCTACGACTTTTGCTAGTTTAAATTTAAATCCTATTGAAGATTAAACGAAAGAAAGTCATATTTGATGAACAAGTACAATTTTAGGAATTATAACATCGTAAACATATCATACTCGATATTACAATAATGGAGGTTTTACAAATGTACACGCTTGTAGCCCTTTATATAATCCCATGGTATTTTTCTCTGTTTGACGTCATCGCATATACGAGAATTTTCCGCGGAGTCGTACAACTTCGAGCCAAAGGCAAGAAGTTGTTCGGTTACGCGAAAAAACACGAGTATACGGTAACGTCAAAAAGAAAAAAATCCGTGTGATTATATATTTATCACATAAACAATCTTCTTATTTTTCTTTTGATGTGGCTGGATCAAAACTGTTGTCACAGATTGCAGAAATATTGTCGCAATGTGTATTTTATTTCTTTGGATAACTTTAATTTAATGAGTTAAACGGCCTATCATCTAGGAAGTTTTGTAAATGATTACTGGGTAATTTCATTCATAAATCCTATCGAGTTGAAATTTTGATACACCGCAAGTCATCTAAACCAATCAGACATACGGATTCGGTCACGTGAGTTTGTCAATCATTGCATTGCGCGGTCCGACGTCAAAGCAAGTGGGCCTTCGGCGAACAGAGTTTTAACCGCTCTCTTGGCAGACGGTAATAGTATGTAGAATTTTCTGTGTTCGATATTTATGAAGTAAATAAACGATACGACAGAAACAATGCATATTCTAAGAGGTGTTGTTTTATGACATCCGGTCCCGGGTACCTAATTGCATGCCTGGGGCAAAACACTGCTGTCACCGGTCCCCGCAGGTGTCAACTCGTCAATCTCGATCCCGGTCGTAAATGTTTACGCTTTACGGACAAAGTATAAACAATTTAATTAATTTCAAAGGCTCAAAATGCACCTGGTTTCTCATTTAATATATTTCTATAGACCAGAATACCAAAGGTCTCCTTCAATTAGCTGAGAATGGAAAACATATCCACAAAATGACATGCGTATTTCCTTAGAATCTTCATTCGACTGTTACCTGGACCACAACAGTGGATTTGCCAAATTATAGCCCGATTGAGTATGCCTGAATGTTTAAAATGTTTAATAATGTTTGTTTCAGTGACGAGTTTGAGTTCCTATGTAGTTACACCAGAAGATGCATACGTCAGAGAAGGAGATACATTGACACTGAATTGTTCAGTGAATTACTCTGAGCACACATCAAGTTATCTACTTCCATCATGGACAAAACGTTCACTGAATGGTAAATCCATTGACGATATATGGATAGCCATCAATGGCACTTCAGTCAATGATTGCTGTGACGTAACTGGTGATAAATCAAAGGGAGAAAGAAATCTGGTCATCAAGAGAGTGACAAAAGAGAGTAGTGGACTATGGCTTTGTATACATTATTATTGGGTGATTTCTGCTACCATTACTGTAATCGGTAAGTTCATCATCTATGTCTGATTGGAATTACTGGCAATATGGTAAATTTTACACAGGATATGAAATACTTCTATTATGTGTGTAAACAATATGGTTTTAAAAACATTTCGTGAAATATTATCGTTGCAAACTCGAATTGCTCCTGCTGTGGGCAATCTCAATCAATGGAATTCATCAACAATGACAAAGTCTTTTTGTAACTCTTTAGTGTCACTTAATCTTCCAAATGTTTTCTTAATAAAATGAATTAGTCTAGATTTAATTAAAAAAACGTATAATTTCATTCCAGTGTTTATGTTGAGTGTTATTTCGACTATTGCGAAATTCTAACACCGGCGTTTTCGACGTGGCATAATTTATTTCTGGCAGCGAAAAACATTGCAGCATGGTGGCTTGACTTGACTTTGTTCAGATGCACGGGTCACTGGATCGCGACAGTTGGTGAAAATTGTCAATATCGTTGACTGACATGGTTACTTCAGCTGCTTGGCCAATTTTACAAACCGCTGCACTATTTTCGTCAAAAATCGTATTTTCAGTGTGTAATTCATGAATTTCCAAAGAGTACTTTCTATGATATTGTTTTCTCTATCTGTCATTACGTTGTGATTTTTTCGTTAAATATGCTCCGCTCATTTCTAGTGTTTGCGTCTCGTGCGGTAACAGTATCCTCCAAATACGACAAGCTATTTTTCCAGTCCCGTTTTTTGGTACTAAGGGACGATTCAGAATTTACTTCCAGGGGGGGTGGAGGATTTTCAGGGGGGGGGGGCACCCATTTTTCCCAAGAAAATTTAGGGGGGGGGGGCAGACAAAAATACCAAAATCTTTTAGGGGGGCCAAGGAAAAAAAACATCAATTCAATATTTGCCCAGAATTTCTGATCTCTACAAAAGAGAACCATAGTTAAACTCCTTTAGCTGCCAAATTCGGTAATATTCACAGTGGTATCTGAAGCGTCATGAAATGTCCAGTATTTAGCATGTCAACACAAACCATACAGTGAACAGTCAGGGTTGTTTTTGTTGAAAAGAGATCTCGGATCAAGTCCAGACTAG
>LD368413.1:16116-43437 GCA_001465055.1 Ptychodera flava
TTATCTCACTAATAACAAAAGTTCATTAAATATGCAAATGAGAAGGCAATTGACATGACACTCACAGTATCATCATAATGTTCTAAGATTGTCATCTGTGAAAAGTTACATGAAATTTTGTGCAGTATTTCTTGATATATGTCTACACTGTCATTACCGTCTCCATAGGGAAACCATTGTAGGGAAAAAAACGATATTGCATAACTTCATTAATATGCAAGCCACACTAACCAAAATCTAATCAGTTCTTGCAAGTAGCATATGGTACCTGTGTACCAAATCTGAATTGAATCTGTTCAGGCGTTTTTGAGTTATCGTGTAAACAGACAGACAGACAGACAGACAGACAGACACACACACACACACACACTAACACACACTAACACACACACGGATAGACTGATAGACATCGCTATGACAATAGCCCACGTGTTTACACACGTGAGCTAAAAACTCAGCATTACAGAAATTTTACAATACAGTAAACAAATTAACAATCTTTAGTGTTTTTTACTTTTCTATGGCTATATTAAATTTATTACTGCCTCGCTGTCCGGCAAACGTACACGGATTTCGATGTAACGAATTTGCCACTAAGTGCAAAATATCTCCAGTCTAAAATTGCTGAAAGCATGTTTTTTTCTAAAAAGAGAAGTATGCAGAATAATTTTACACGTTTATTACGGGTTGAAATTTGAAATTTTGAAAAGAAAATCAGATTACCACCATGAACGTTTTAAATTTAACATTGGCGTGCAAGAGGCGTTCTACTCCTTAACACTTGGTGTTTAAGTTTGGTGCCTTTTCTTATCCCGTCATGCATCAAAACGGAAGTTGCGACATTTTTCTTGTAAACGCACGCCGAGGTCGTGATCGTGCGGAATCAAGACCAGAAAGGGTAAGTTTTCTCTCCAAGATAGTAAAACGTGTTAAATTTTGAAGCAACTGTATTATTATCCTTTGAAATTATTTGTATAGCACTTTGGAATAGCTAAAATACGTGAAGAAACCTTTTTCTCTTTCATTGGCTGGCATACCATACACTAGCTGTGAATACGCAGAGGTGTTTTTGGCCATGGGGTCGAGCGTCATCACCACATTACGGTGACGATGACCCTTATCCCGAGCGCGATCGATATGCTACATTACCGCTGCGTAATCACAGCTAACACATGTCTTTTAGTAATCACAATCACATGTAAAACTTTAGTTAAACATCGCAGAGTGTACACTCTGTTGTTTCAGCATATGAGAGTTGTTTTTTTTTACTTTTCATCAGTTGATGACAAGAAGAGGCCAATATATTGTAACAGTATCGAAAAGAGGCACTGTATACCAAAGTCACCCCTTTCCCTTAACCTAATAAGGCCACATTGTCTTTTATTTTAAGTCTCATGTCGCTATATTACCTATAATTGCATTATTTTCAGGATGTGAAAAGTTGGATTGACCTGGTAATTGAAGAGTTATTACAGAAGCTGATGGTATAGAAATTGAAGAAGATGAATGTAGAGGTAGCTGTCTGGAAACATGCTCGAGAACCTCACTCATCTCTAATGTAGAGTAACTTTCGAGGGTCAGTAACTGAATTTTGATAAGTTTCTGTATTTTTGCTCTGAATTTATATAAAATATGTAATTGGTGTTAACACCGTTTGCGTTTGCCTCTGACAGACTTTACAAAGTGGCCATGTTTATTTTCCCATTTTACACTAAATCATTGTATTTCACTCAACGAATTTTTGTGTAACTTCAGAATAAATGTAGAGTAACTTTCGAGGGTCAGTAACTGAATTTTGATAAGTTTCTGTATTTTTGCTCTGAATTTATATAAGCTTTGGTAGAACACTATGATCAACTAAATATTACTGGAGAATAAGCTTTCAAATACGTTTAGTCTCCCTTATCAGATGCAAGAATGGAATGAAGAATTAAAGCAGAAAGCGACAGAAAATACAGGGTGAAAAATGTACACTCTGAATTTCTGAATTTTCCACGCTGAATTTTCTGTTGCTTTCTGCTTCAATTGTTCATTCTACCCTTGCATCTGATGAAGGAGACTTCACGTCTTTAAAGGCTTATGCTCCAGTAACATTTAATTGATCATAGCCTACTACCAAATCTTAGATTATTTTGTATTGTACATCAACACGTCTTTTGTTCTCGATTAATTTTGTTACTGTTTTTTAGCTTTGCTGTTGTTAGCGACGCAGAGCTTAGGTGAATGTGTGACATCGTCCTCAATTTTTTGTTTTGATAGGAAGGTGTTAACACCGTTTGCGTTTGCCTCTGACAGACTTTACAAAGTGGCCATGTTTATTTTCCCATTTTACACTAAATCATTGTATTTCACTCAACGAATTTTTGTGTAACTTCAGAATAAAATAATTTTACTGAATATCAGTGGTCCGTTTTGTTATTTCCTGGCTTGAACACCCCCTGAACTCCCAAAATTAAAGGTGTTCAACAAGTGCATATCATGTGTTCTATCCTTTAACACACTTATCGTTGAGCGGCGTCCATGCGTTCAAAAAGTGTTACAGCCCTTTGAACGCGTAAATGCGTTCAAATTTTTGAACACATTTTATGTGCAACGTGTGTTCAGATATGGAACACCATGGTGTTCAATACAATGTCTGATGAACACATAGTGTTCAAAATCTGCATACGTGTGTTCAAAAATTGAACGTTGGTTGAACACGTAGTGTTAAATTTCTGAACGTCTAGACGCGTTCAAAAAGTGTTACAAAAAGGCGTTTAATTGGTGTTCTATCCTTGAACACTTCACTTTACAGTGCAGAATCGAGACAGTTCAGAAATGCGCGCGATTTCCCATATTTGAGCACCGGGCCGGAGCGTAATACGTAAAAAAATGCACGGATCTGAGGGCGCTTTCTCCCATAGCTTTACACAGGCACGTGAATCTAGGTATATGATAATATGTCACTTGTTATTCCAAAAATGTGGTTGTACAGTCGTTGGTAAATGGTACAAGTACCTTGACTGTCAGCATTCAAGCCTTGACGACTGTAAAAACTGTGAGTGAACATCTTAGCGCGGCGACAAGCAACTTAACTGTGAGTGAACATCTGAACATCTGAGTGAACACAGCGACAAGCGAACTTACTTCAACTACTAGTAATAGCTCAGTAAAAAACAAAACTGTGAGTGAACATCTTAGTATCGCGACAAGCAAAACTGTGAGTGAGCATTTGAGCACACCGACTAGCACACTGACTGCAACCAGTAGCAAAGGTAATACACCGACTGTTAGGCAACATTGTATGACCTCAGTAACGCAGGTTGGTGCCAGTACTTCATATTACTACGGAATCAACAAAACAGCTGAAACTAGTCAGACAAAGACTATTATCATCACTGTTAGTGCAGTTGGTGGTTTCATTTTTGCAGTTATTGGTGTCGTTTTGATGTCATATAGGCCTACAATGTGTGTCCGTAAATCATGCAAGAAATCGCCAACGAAAGAATCGGCAGATTCTCGAGTATCTGCCGATACTAACTCAAATGTACTCCTTTACGAGAACATCGCCAATTTTAATTCACCTTAGGCCTATGTTGATAATCCATCTCGATACTCGACAGTCGATCAAGCGTATGAGATAATAAACGGTGATGGAAACACGTCCAATGTCGATGCCACGTGTGTTGAATTTACCGCTCAAGCCGGGGTATTGTTCACGAACACAAATGGAAAATAGAGGAGATACAATGCAATCATTGTTTGAATCTCGAGTAGATAGAGTTAGAAAACAAGGGAAGTCTATATCACATATTACAGCAAAAGACATAAAAAACAAAAAGATTGAAATTAGTAATCCGGCGAATCAAGCTCAATACCCGACAGTCAATCAAACGTATGAGATAGTAAACGACGGTGGAAACAGTCAAATGTCGGCCCCACTTCTGTTGAAATTACCAAACAAACAGGGGTGTTGTACAAGAACACCGATAGAGAAATGGAGGAGATACAATGCAATCAGTGGTTGTACCTAGTGTACTTAGAGTTGGAAAACAACGGAAGGCTGTATCACCAATTACAGCAGAAGAAGCCGAAAACAAAGAGACTGAAACTAACGATGGGATATATGTTATTAATGAAGACATAGAACAAAATCGAAGATCAGAAGGAACCGACCAATGACTCCCCCAAGCCACACCTAGATTTGAGTGAGACATCGGGCAGTTGGCCAAAGACATCAAGTTATGATAAACCTGAATCAACCGCGAATACTGCAGCGACTGATCAAGCCCCTGGAGGCGACGCAAAACATTGACATTGACGATGAATACAAAGACGAGGAGAATAGACAACAAACAACTGAGTAAGGAGAAAGTCCATAATATAAAAAACTCAATTTATCGACAACCATACCCAGAATAAACTCGAAGAAAAGTACGGAGACCCGACAAAAACAGTGACATCGTGTATGCATGAGTGCATGAACAAAAGTCGTGCTGTTCCGCGTGATGTAATAGACATGACGGTTTACCACGAGATTTTGACATGTTCGCGACATAATATATGCCGAGTGGTATACCCGTTGCGTTGGTGGTTTATTGCTGTTATATCATAACAGTATATTGAAATTATGGCGTGAAACTTTAAAAACACAATTTTTCCCTGTGTTATATAGCGTATGTAGCATGGGTATTTCCACGTAAAAAAGCGAATCAGATATCTTTATTCGCGCCATCAATATGCTGGTTTGATATAATTGTCAATATTGAATTAGCTTACTCCGTGAATATTTGAATATTTGGCACTGGCGTCTAGTCATTTCATCAATTCGACAAACAGCTCTTTCTGCTGTCTCTGTGCCAACTTATCGGAAGATATCATTATTGACGATCATCAAAAGTAAAAAAAAAAATTCACGCATGTAAAATGATACCACAACGTTATTGTTAATCAAAGATATCTGCATAGGGATTTCAGAAACTCACTTCTAGTTGACTATGAAAGGCTCAGTATATAGCTGCACTTTTTTGTTATTGTCAATACCACTAACCAATATCGACAACAGTCTTTTGCTTTCATTAAGGGGCCGTCGATAATAAAAGCTGACCCACAAGAAACGTAATTCCTTCGTTTTACTTGAAACCCCCTCCCCCCTCAAAACGAAAGTTCTTATGCGAAATCAACTTCATATTATGATGCCGTTTTTCTGACAAACCCACACGCACCTCTGCGATCCGCACGCCCATGAAAAAAAAAATACCGGAAGTTCACATCAATTAATAGACTTCCACTTTACGCGATTCACTTTTCATAATATGACACAACATTTTAATGTAGGAAAATGTTTCACGCACATGTTTCACGTTGGAAAAGTTTACAAGTTTTTATTTCACATTTATGTCTTTTCGTTGTCATTTTTGTCTCCGTACTTTGTGGTCATTCTGTTCTCGATGGACGCCAAGATAGTATTGCGTTCTCGCTTCAAAGTCGCACTTCGAAAACACTAGACGTAAATCCTTATGCGATTTTGACGCACACAAAACGAAATGAGCTTTTACCCCCTCCCCCTAAACGAAAAAGTACGTTTGTCGTGCATCAGCTTTTATTATCGACGGCCAATAAGCAAACTGTGTTTAGACGCATAGCATTCAGCTTATCACTAAACAAAGTCTTTACGTGACAAATAACTATATATTGTTGTATATCGATGGAAATATGAACTTTCGAACTCGCATATCTGTACAGACTCTATGGGTATTTCACTAACGCTTCAGAGGATAATTCCGTTACAGTATTAAATATCGTTGTAGGTCATCGTGTAATTTGACAACAGAATCGTTACATCGACTAGATCGTTTTTGTAGTTTTGCTTGCATTGTGCCACCCCATTGCGTAGAATCAATATAGTACATCTTTCTATTTTGAAATTCCCCCTAAACCTGATTTTTGCGAAACAAAATATTTGCGATCAGTGCGCTTTGAACTATAAATGGTCCTTTTGATGCGTATGTATGCTTAATAGTCATGACCTCATAGAAACCAAGACAGCATTATATATGTTTTATCCTAGTAAGTCGTGAAAAGTGTACTTGTATTCAAATATATTATTGAACACTGATTTAACGACATGGCACTATAACTTGTTTTTCTGTAGTTATCAGAACGACCTTGTTATCAGGTTTGTGAGCATCATAATTATCTTTCAAACATTGAACGTTTTGACATTTAAATTTTACCGAAGAAATTGCTCCAGAAGTAGATTGTAATCCATGCGTTTCTGTTGTTCGAATGTTCATCTACCTTACTCAGATATATTAATGCATGGGCAAAGGTTTACTTACATTAAAGTCAGTTTGAAAATACTTTTTAATCAGACTTGGTCAGAAAATTGTGAAAGTTGAAATTCATTGTAATGTATTACCTAAGTCAAGTCACGTGACCAAAATCAGTCATTTTCCCGCCAAAATTGTATATTGCAAATAACGGAAAATTCCAACGGTTAAACATCAAAATATTTACAATATGAAATAAAATATTTACTAATATGAAATGGGATAGAAACTTTTGTTAAAACTACTGGCAGATGTAAAATTATTGAATTTTAAATAACATTTCTTCACAAACAACAAAAAATACAATATTCGTGATGCTTCAAATGAATGTTTTCAATGTCAGAAAGGAATATCGACAGATTTGTCATAGGTTCCATTTATTTTTTAAAGGATATGATATATATTTTTTTTCCAAACGTACTGAGAAAATCAAGAAAATTTTATGGTATCGGTTGGAATATTAATTATTAATAAAGACGTGAATTTTGGCGGGAAAATGTAAGATTTTGTGACATGACTCAACTCGTTCAGATTTAAGCAGGTTTTTTTAAGAAAATAATAATAATAACAATAATTAGACCAAATATAAAAACATCTGGTTGTTTTAAAGATAATAGACCATTTTCTTACTTTTTAGCTTGTTGGGTACAAACAACCGTGCTACGCACATGCTAAAGCCACGTTCATGAAGAACAGAGTACTGTATTGTCGAAAATACATGTTTATCCTAGACCACAACTTTTCTTGTTTGCGTTACGCAACTTTTGTAGCCAAAAGCAAGCACAACATAACAGATACATAAAACAACACAGCCTGTCTTAAGGAAAGAAGTTCTGTACAGCTTAATTTCAAAAGAGACATAAATAATTTTGAGTATCAGATATTTTCTATACTCAGGTATCTATTGTCACTAGTGACGTTTATTTTGTCATTGATTTTTTAGTGCGGATCTTTCTAACAGCTTTAAGACGCAGGGTAGGCAAAGGTGATACCTCTAACCAATGCAATTTTATAAAACGACCCGTTTTTGAAGAACCATCATGTGCTGAGTAAAGTACATTTTACTTGTCATTTAGGCACTTGGGTGTGTAGAAGTTTCTGGCTAATGAAGTAAAATAATAGATATTGGGGTTATTTGATCTTGCCGGGTGCCCTTTATGTACACTTACTGATTTGTGTTGCGTATTTATTATTAATTAATAGCTATAAAATTTGATATGAAATGGATTATTTTTAGTAGTAATAAAATAACGATGTCCTTTTTCCTAAGCAGGAGGAAAATGCGATGATTTATTGTAACCCTGCAGCTTGTGGAGGGATCGCAGTCTGAAAAATTGCAACAACTTATAGCACGGGTGTTGAACCACTCTTTTTAAGGAATTTGGCCTAGCGGTTTTGACTGATGTCTTCGCTAGGTAAATGAGGTGTCGTACGTTATGAGTTCGAATGCGATCGAAAATCTATTGGATTTTTTACCTTGGGTTGATAGCTCTGCTGGTGGACAGAATTGTCTCCGAGGCTGTATTTCGCTCAGTTAAGCGATGTATTCATTGCTCTGATAAAGTTCGTGTGCGATGCGTGATAGTGCGTACGTGAGTGCGAGTGCTTCGTGAACTCTACAGCGTGTGGAGGGGCGTAGTCAGAAAAATGGTAAAACAGCTTAATAGCCCGGTTATCGGACCACTCTTTAAGGCTGAGGATTTGGCCGAGCGGTTTTGACTGTGATGTCTTCACTATGTGAATGACAGATGTATGTTGTGAGTTCAAATCCGATCGAAAATCTACTGGCGTTGACCTTGGCCGATATTGGAATCTTATTATATGTTAAACCACCGCACTATGTGGTGACCTAAAATGGTACCATCCAGAAGCAAGGAGTGAAAGGAAGGCATACTTGCATATTGTATGATTATATCAATTTTTGCGTGTTTTAAATACTTACCCACCTGCCTTTCAGATTTTGAGTCAACGCAAAACAAGAAATCACTTTCATCAGACTGATATGAAATAAAATATAAGTTCCTAAAAATTAATAAGAATCGGATAAGATCTCTCGTTTGTATATATTTTAGAAAGGATTCAGATACTAGCAAGGATATTTTTCATATGAAACGTGCATTGAGTTGGTGATTTTTGTTTTGTGAATATATGAGACGTGTAATATGATAGAACCTGCAAAACATTTGTCACAAGCAAAAGACAGAGATTAGTTTAAAGGTTCACAGTAGAATATGTTCACACAAATGAAAAATCTGAAAACCAACATGGAAATATGCTATTCAAGTAAATATAGAACGAAGTTTCTTCGACTGATATTTATGGTTATGATCGTGTTCAAAAGTGTAAGGCGGCCATTTGAAGGGTTGACGACTGAAAGCAATGCGTGGGCAAGTTTTACAGGGCTCTTCCTGAAAGGACAAAGTATATGTACGCGTGAGCATATATGGCTGAATTGGTTGGTCACTTATATGTACATGAAACTGGTTGTTAACAGCTTTGGAAGTTAAAAGGTAAATTGGAATCTAATCTTTTGGAAACAGGAAATAGAAACGTGGTCCAGTGACGAAGAGAAATTATAATCGGGTTTTCAACGGCAGCTACCTTGAAAAGGCAAAAGAAATCCAAGCAAACAAAAAACTAGAAAGCCCCGAAACGGAGTTTTAATTTTTCACTGATGACTTTGTTGGCCAATACAGACTGACCATTATTTCATATATGCATTGAACTACCTATTAAGATAACAACACGGGAGAGGGTGTGTGACAAACAGTGTTGAAAGCTGCTGAGAGTTCAAGGGGATAAGTATAACATAGTCGCTAGATATCATTTTATATCAATATAAATATTTCTTTCAGGCTCATTCCTTTTTATACTTTCTGTACACTGACTGAATGGTTCATGTCATAAAGTGAATTGCAATTCGAGATTTCACCAGCAACAATCTTCGCGATTACGTGAAAAGAAATAGCAGATCAGAAACTGATCCATTATGATATGATAGTGACATCGAGAATTTATTAAATTGTCTGGGCGGCGGTTTGAAATGCTTTACTTTTGCTGGTTTTATGATCAGCGAGACATTAACCACATTATGAATATGTATTACATCGGTGACAGATTTCGAGTTTGCGATGACAAAGTGCAGGATGTGACCTTAAATTCGAGTTGAGGCCTACGCAAATTGCTACGGCCAGTTTTATTTGATCCCCTTCCGTCGATTGTTTCTGTCACTTAAATATTCGTCGAGGGCATTGATGAATCTTTATGACATTGTTTGTATTTAGTATAGTTTATCATCAATAAACGAGCTAAAATCCCCATTTATCATAAACTGAAACGTACAACAAGCAGTATTTATAGTATCAATCTGGAGAATGACGTAAACAGGAGACCATATGTGAAGGAAATGTAACAAACGAATAAACTGTACAAGTGATTGAATGTTTAATGCATGTAAAACGACACGAATAAACTGTACAAGTGATTGAATGTTTAATGCATGTAAAACGACGTTATCATGAATTCATTTCCAAAACGTTCTTCATTTTCACAAAAATTACCTGTTAAAGCTATATGACTATATGTAAATACTCAGTCACCTCAAAAAAGTGAAACCATGCGGCGCCTTTCAGCGCCTTTCATGTTGATTTGTTTACTGGACCGTTCACTAGAAGGTGGATTATATTACCATGCCCTGTCCGTCGAGCTAAACCATGTGACCGACCAATAATGGTTTGTTTATGTGCCCAATGAATATGAATAATATCGTAAACATCGCAACTTTCAGCTAAAATGTAAATTGTAATTTGTAAAAAGATCATAATCAATCACAAAATAATGTGGAGCACTTGTGGCCAAAGTTTAGACACTTTTTCCAAAAAAATCACCAGATTTGCAAAATTTTTACGGCGCGCACTACTCACTGACAAGTTCTTGAGCCCCCATTGTCGTTCGCATGGTAAATTTTGACGGGTTTTCGGGGTCTGTTGATAATACAATGTAAATAACAGGCTCCGCGCTGACCATTGACGTTTATTTATGGGCGAGGGCGAGAGGAAAGCCAAAATTATGGGGCGAGGCTTATTTTTGGCTTTCCTCTCGCTTTTACCCCTAAATAAACGTTAATGGTCAGCGCGTCGCCCGTTATTTCTTTAATAATTTGCAACAATCAAAAGCATTATGAGAACACATTCTCCACTATCAAATCAAAGCAACCTTAGTTAAGGGTCGGTAGATAATCGAAAGTTAGCAGGTGTTTATCGTAAGTTTTGAAACTTGTTTTAATGAAATCAGAAATATATATGCATACAAATATATATATATATATATATATATATATATATATATATATATATATGTATATATATATATATATGAAAAACCTGTCCCTACCTTCTATTTGATCAATATCCACTTTACATAGTGTTTGTTGTTTTTAAATATACCTTTTCCTTCCAAAAGTCATTCAAGCAAATTGGGTCTGCGATGATAATTGCCATCTTGTACGCTTTAAAACCTGTCACTCTGAACACGTCACAGAGGTACCGAGATCGAGGTTATAACTTTTACTGCCCACTTAAGTGAAGGGCGATTGTCTATAAATTGGGACCTTTTTCGTCGAACGGTACTCGTGTGGAGAGTATGGCGATACTCCGACATTCACCTCTTATTCTTCAACTTCTGATATTATGCATGGAGTGCTTCACCTGTGAAGGAACATCCTTCTTTATTGAACCACATGACGTGAAACAGGTACTTCCATATGGAAGCAGTTCCTTAGTAACCTCAACACTCTTATGTTATGTCGAGGGTTTGCAGAAAGGTAGTAGTGTGGCATGGTATAAAAACGGGACACAAATAAGTGACAATGACAGTGTGTACGGTAACGTCGTTAACAGTAGCCGATACAAGTTGGATGTCTTAGCAACGTCAACGTGGACGAGATTCAATCTAAATATAACTACGTCTCTAGCCAGTGGCTATAGGGACTCTGGTAGCTACAATTGCAGGGTAACGACAACACCTTCCCTAGTATCCCGCGAAGCTCGTTTCGATGTCTTCGTTACCCCAAAATACGGTTTTTTACAATGTTCTATTGGTGATGATCCTGGCGATGACGACTTTCACGTAAGCGAGGGAACTGAAATCATATTATTTTGCCGTTCAGACCGCACAGGTCGTCCTGTGATGACAACATATTGGACTGGAGAAGGACCACAAGGTGACACTATCGACACCGTGACGACTTCAAGTACTGAAATCAGAGGTGGTTCGCGTGTCCTATTATTTTCATGGAGACCAAAAATTCAACAAAACAATGCTACATTTACATGTACAGGGTTTCACCCTGGCTACAACATAAATAAAACATGTCAGTTAGGCCCATTCAATGTTCTGTATAGGCCAATCGTCCAGCTTTCGCAACCATCTTTCACAGTGACGATGGCATCCCAAGTGGTGACTTTTATCTGTATTGCAGATGCAAATCCCCCGCCGACACACTACATTTGGGTAAATACAGCGGGAGAGAGGTTCAGTCTACAGAGTGACAATGTCATCTTTGGTCCTGACGGAATGTGGATGCAAATGAAAAACTTTAGGAGCCAGGATAATGGTGTGTACAATGTCACTTGTTATGCCAAAAATGAGGTTGGATGGTCGTTAGTAAATGGTACAAGTACCTTGACTGTCAACATTCAAACCTGGGCGACTGTAAAAACTATGAGTGAACATGTGATCACATCGACAAGCAAACTTTCTTCAACTATTAGCTCAGTGAAAATCAAAACTGTGAATGAACGTTTGAGCGCAGCGACAAGCAAAACTGTGGGTGAACATTTTAGCACAGCGACAAGCACACTAACTGCAACTAGTAGCAAAGGTAATGCACACTTACCGACTGTTGGGCAACATGATAAAACTAGTCACACAAAGACTATTATCATCATTGTTAGTGCAGTTGGTGGTTGCAATTTCATTTTTGCTGTTATTGGTGTCGTTTTGATATCATATATAATGTGTGTCCGTAAATCACGCAAGAAATCGCCAACGAAAGAATCGGTAGATTCTCGAGTATCTGCCGATACTAACTCAAATGTACTCATTTACGAGGACATCGCCAATATTAATTCACCTTATGTCGTTAATCCATCTCAATACTCGACAGTCGATCAAACGTATGAGATAGTAAATGGCGATGGAAATACGTCCAATGTCCACCCCACGTCTGTTGAATTTACCGCACAAGCCGGGGTGTTGTTCAAGAACACTAATGGAAATAAAGAAGATACAATGCAATCATTGGTCGAATCTCGAGTAGTTAGAGTTAGAAAACAAGGAAAGTCCACATCCACAATTACAGCAGACACCATAAACAATATGACTGAAACTAGTAATCCGGCAAATCCATCTCAATACCTGACAGTCGATCAAACGTATGAGATAGTAAACGGCGATGGGAACACCTCCGATGTCGACCGCACTTCTGTTGAAATTACCGCACAAGCAATGGTACTGTACAAGAACACCGATGAAAGTAGAGGAGATAAAATGCAATCATTGGTTGAACCTAGTGTAGTTAGAGTTGGAAAACAACGGACGTCCATATCACCAATTATGTCAGAAGACACCGAAAACAAAAAAACTGAAACTAAAAATGGGATATATGTTATCAATGAAGACATAGAACAAAATCGAAGATCAGCAGGAACCGACCAATGAATGATTCTCCCAAATCACACCTAAATTTCAGTGAGAGATCGGGTAGTCGGCTAAAGACGTCACGTTATGACAAACCTGAATCAACCACGAATACTGCAACGACTACCGAGCAGCTTGAGACTACCCAAAACATTGACATGGACGATGAATACCAAGACGAGAAGAATACACAACAAACAACTGGTTAAGAAGAAAGTCCATAATATGAGAACTCAATTTATCGACAATGATACCAATACTAAACTCAAAAAAACCCCGGAAACCTGACAAAACACTGACTGTTGTATATCGATGGAAATATGAACTTTCGAACTTGCATATCTGTACAGACTCTATGGGTATTTCACTAAAGCTTAGGCAGGTAATTCCGTTACAGTATTAAATATCGTATTAGGTCACCGTGTAATTTGACAATAGCACCTCTACTTCGACTAAATCGTTTTTGTAGTTTTGCTTGCACTCTGACAATCCCATTGCTAAGAATCAACATACTACATCCGACTATTTTGAAATTCCCCCTAAACATGATTTTTGCGAAACAAAATAATAGTGATCGATGCGTTTAGAACAATTAATGATCTTTTTATTGCGTATGCAGGCTTAATAGTCGTGACCTCATTTGAAACCAAGAGAGCATTATATAAGTTATATCCTTGCTAGTCGAGAAAATTATACTTGTATTCAAATATACTGTTGAACATTGATCTAACGACGTGGCATTATGACTTTTTTTCTCTGTAGTTATCAGAGCGACCTTGTAATCAGGTTTGTGAGCATGCTGATAATCTTTCAAGCATTGAACGTGTTGATATTTTAATTTATTTTGACAGTTTGGTTTGAACCATTGAATTCCCTTTACTCTTGTTATCTATAATATTTACGCCTATTGTAAGTACACGTGAAACAAACAAACTCTATTACTTAAGCAGATATGGCTGCCGTTGGGGTAGTAGATGTTAATGATTAATATGGAGAGTTTGACAGGTTATAAAGCATAAAAAATAAATGCAATTATGCTGAAAACCATCAATTTCACCGCAGAAATTGATCCAGAAGTAGGCATACGTGTAATCCAGGCGTTTCTGTGGTTTGAATGTATATCTATCTCATATACGCAGAAGCAACATTAAAATCCTTACACACATGCTAAAGCCACGTTTATGTATAACAGAGTACTGTGTGGTCCAAAATGCATAATCTTTGGCCACAACTTTAATTCTTTGTTATACTTGTTTGTAGGCACAGGTGAAACCTCTAACCGAGGTAAAGCTTGCTGAGTAAAGTGCATTTTGCCAGTTATTTAGGCACTTGGGTGTGTAGAAGTTTCTGGCTGTTGAAGTGAAATAATATATATTAGGGTTATTTGATGATGCCGATTGCCCTTTATGTAAACTTACTGATTTGTGTTAAGTATTTGGTAAAAATTGAAAATAAATTCATAGCTATAAAACTTGATATGAAATGGATAATTATTAGTAGTAATAAATTAACGATGTCATTTTAAATAACCAGGAGGAAAATGTGATGCTTTATTGTAACCCTACAGCAGCGTGTGGAGGGATCGCAGTCTGAAAATTTTCGCCCAGTAAAGCGATCCATTCATTGGTCTAGTGATAAAGATTGCGTGCGATGTGTGATAATGAGTATGTCAGTGCAAGTGGAGGGGTCGTAGTAAAAAAATGGTAACAACCTATACAGGTGCCGTCAACTGGTGAATTTCATCAATTTCACAAATTCGTCACAAAACATATTTTGAAGGCTGATATTCTTATTTAATTTTTTTTGACCTTCACTTAACATTTGGAGAGGAAAGTAGAGCTGTCCGTAACTGCCCTCCCACTTGCATATACAAAATATATCCCCTGGCACTGAATTTTGATGTCTCTATGGTCTGTCCGCTCTCAACTCCCCACAAAATTCATGCTCCCCGTTGTCCTCTCCCCACTACTGAAATTCTCCATTGCCCACTATATGTGCATATTCCCTTGGAACATTGCTCCCCTCTAAGTTGGGCGCTTTATATACCCTCAAGTTCCATCAACCACAGCATTCCCCTCCCTATACGTATTTTTCGGTACCCACTGTCAAAAATTTTCTCCCCGCCCACTGAAAAAAAATGAAATTTCTTCCCCGCCCACAGGAAATATCGACTTTTTCTCCCCGCCCGCTGAAAAACCCCGCATGAACACCTTTGTGCACGAACAGCTTCTTTGGCGGCACCTGAACTTAATAGCTCGGTTATTGAACCACTGGCGGAATGGGTCGGTCACTTATATGTGTGAAACTGGTTACGAACAGCATTTTAAGTTAAGAAGTAAACTGAAAGTCAATCCAATTGCAACAGGATATAGAAACATGGTCTAGAGACGAGGACATTGAAACAAATTCCCTGATGATGTGTTTCTCCAATTCAGGTGCGACAATCTAGGGTCGTTGTGATATGGACCCCTTCCCACTTTGTGATTCGTGTGGAAAGTCCTTTATTTCTTTTAAGCTGGTAACTCATTACGGTGCGAATTGCGTATGCTGATACGTGTCATTTTGTGCTCTTCAAAAGTTTCCATTCTGTGATCTGGATCGAGAAAGTGAAATAACAGACAAGTTACAAAAAGCAGCTTAGTTGACCAGGCAAAAACATATAAAAATATGCGAACAAACAAACCCAAAAATTCAAGAACGCGCCGAAACGGTGTTCTTATTGTTCATTGATGACATTGCTGGCCAATACAGACTGACAATCATTTCATACATGCATTGAACAACCTGTTAAGATAACAACACGGGAGAGTGTATGTGACAAACAGTATTGAAAGCTGCTGGGAGATGATTAGTATAACAAAGTCGCTAGAGTCTTCGAACAAACATATATCATTTTAATATGTATGTGTTTTAGTCCCATTCCTTTTAATCCTTTCTGCATTCTGACCGAATGGGTCAAGGGATATGGTGAACTGCTATCCGTGATTTAACAAGCAATAATCTTCGCGATTACTTGAAAAGAAGTAGCAGATCAGAAACTGATCCATATATGATTTGATACTCCCCCATCGAGTCGAGAATTGTCAAGGAGGTGGTTTGAAATGCATTACTTTGGCGATGAATGGTTTTATGATCAGAGAGACATTAACCACATTATGAATATCATATGAATCGGCGACAGATTTCGAGTTTGCATTTAGTAAGTACAGGAGGTGACCTTCAATTTGAGTTGAGGTCTACGCAAGTTGTTTCGGCCAATTAATTTTTCATTTGTAGCGTCGATGAATCGTTGAATCGTTGTCTTAATTTGTTGGTCGGTTTCGCAATTTTTCTCATTTGTGGTATAAACAACGATTTAAAAAGTGAGTGATTCATGTAGCGATTTGATTAACATTAATGATACTAAACGTCCCAGAGCTATCGTTTTTCATTCTCTGATTTTAATAAGCGTTTTTAGAATATCACCTTATTTTGTTTTCGCTGTCTGCTATCACACTGCGGTCCCCAATTATTGTTGTGAAACAATTGCTTCTGTAACTCAATTTAGAGTTGCCTTTGGCTTATGAGATGAGGGGTGTACCTGTTCCCAACTTTTTGAACTGAAGAACGACCAAGACAGCAGATTTTTCGTGATAGGCATGATGCAAACGGGCCGACTGCGCTGGCGATTCTAGTAAAAGTAATTGCATTGTTAAAGCCGAAGATGCTGCAGGTACTTTACTGATATCAAACAACAGACATTGTAATAAGGGGTCATTCGATAATCGAAACGTTTGCATGTTTTGAAACATGTCATAATGATTTTTTAACTGTGTAACTAGACTGTATAATTATATTTATTACATTTCATTACGATGTCAAAAGTAACTCGTTTCACCCTTTTATTTGATCCCCTTCCGCCAATTGTTTAGGCCGCCAAAAATTGTCAATGACATCGATAATTCATTATGACATTGTTTATATTTAATATACGTCATCGTCAGCTAAAATCACCACCTATCATTTTCTAAAACGTAAAATAATCAGTAATTATGGAGTTAATCTAGACAAAGACCTAGACCGGAGGCTATGTGTGAATGACATGTGACAAACGAACAAACTGCAAGTGATTGTATAGTTGAAGCAGGTGAAACTTTGTTATCATGAAGGCGCTGCAGGTATTTTTCTGCTATCAGACAAAAACAACTGTGGTTTCGGGTCATTAGATAATCGAAAGTTGGGATATGCTTATCGTTAGTTTTGAAAAGTGTCATAATGAAATATTTGAAATGGGTGTGATTAGACTGTGTGACTCTAAGCCGTTATACCATTGTTCATTACGATATCGAAACAGAACAGGTCCAACCTTTTATTTCATCACTTCCCAATGTGGGTTATATTTGATTAGTACGTTTAATTATCTCTCTTCTTTCCAACTAATTGTTTAAGCAAATCGGGTACATGATGATACCTGCCTTTTTGTACGTTTGAAAAACTTTCGCTCTGAAAACCTCTAAAAAATTTGTTCTATAAATTGGGACCGGTTGCTTGGGATGGTACTCGTGTTGACAATATGGCGGTTCACCGAAAAATTCTTCTTCTGTCGATATTATACGTTGAGTGCTTTGGTGTTGAAGACACGTTCTTCTTTATTGAACCATATAATGTGACACAGGTATTTCTCTATGAAAGCAGTTTCTCAGTAACCTCAAAACTTTGAACTTAATTTATCGGCAACAATGCCGAGACTCCACACGAAGAGAAATATGGAGACCAAACAAAATGACATGACATCGTGTACACAGAAAAGAAAGTACAGTGAATTATGAGTGCAGAGACCACGCAGTCACGCTATTTAATGTGATTTTTTTTCAATATTGAATTGTCTTACTCTGTGTATATTTGCCCCTGAGAGTCATTTCATTAATATAATTGTCAGATCTCTTCGTGCTAACTTCTCGGAAGATATCATTTTACAACAATCATCCAATATAGGAAATAATGAAATTTGACAAACATGCAAGACGAAACGACAACATTCGGTAGAAATAATAACCAAAAGTGTTAGCATGGCATTTTTGAAAAGCTGACTTTTCGCTGACAATGATAGGCTCAGTATTCATCAGCATCTTTAATATATTATTGTCAGTAATCCTAACCAATATCCACAACAGTCTTTAATTTTCAATTAAAACCCTCGTTTATAATAGCACAGTATTCAGTTTATCATAAAACATAGTCTTTAGGTGACAAATCACAACGTATTATTGTCTATTGATAACAATATGAACTTTGGAACTTAAATAACTGAGAATCTAAGTGGTTCACTGACGCTACGGCAAGCAATTCTGCAACTGTTTAAAGGCACTGTTCGCAATCCCTTGGATCGCCTTTGTTCTAGTCTGTAAGAGGATTATGGAGGTGTGATAGCCTTTTGTTATGCATTGAAATTGTAATCTGATGGGTAAATTTTGAGATCATCTGGTGCAAACACAGATCCTTAAAAGCATTGTTTAATGTCGCCATATTATTTGACAGTATATCTTTTCTTTTCCGACAGTATAGTTTTAATAGTTTTCTCTTCATTGTGCCATAACAATGGCGTAGAATCAACATAAAATATTCATATATATCGAAAACCCCCTAAACGTCGTTTTTGCAAAATGAAATGTCAGAGATTGGTGCGTTTTGAGTCATTTGCTGTAGTTTTATTGTGTATTGTATGCTTATCAGTGACATCATTTTAGACCACACAAGTCACCAATAATATCTTTGCATATTGTGAAAAGTGTACTTGTATTCAAACCTACATTTAGCATGGGGATAGAATGACGAGGCAATGCAACTTGATGTCTAAATTATAGTTAATAGAACGACCTTGTAATCTGGCCTGTGAGCATGTTAATTATCTTTCTACGGTTGAACCACGGGCACTCCGTTGTTCTGAATTGATAGTCTGAATAAACTAAGCTGCTTATATGTAAATACGAACTTTGATGATAACTGTGTAAGAAATTTATAACAGAATGCCGTTCAGATTGAAATGCCTACTTAGCTACAAACCAGATCAAGGTCGGACGTGTCTACGGGAACGTCACATGCGACCACATCGACCGTATTCTTTCGATGCTAAACGTCGCGGCGGAACGACGCACGCATATATACGCGTACTATAGGTACGCGCGCGACCTGCACTGTGTCGTTTCACATAATGATATATATACACAAGGGTATGCAAATCATTTCTGGACGACATTATTTACCGATGAAACGAGTCGAATTCCGTCGCGAAAACGACGTATGAAATTTGAAATGGCATCGTAGCACACATCAAGTTATGAAAATGATAGACATGTAGTAGATATTCGAAATATGACCGAGAATAAATGCATCGCTAATCCTGACTATGTGCGTTACAAATTGCCGTTATCCGGTAGCGACTTTGGATGTTCGAACGTCGCAAAATACGCTAATATAGCAAATGCCGTTCTGTGGTTTCGTCATGCGCAGAAGAAAGGACATATTTTTATTTCTCTTCGTAGTAAAAACCTTCCAATATAATATTCCAAAGAAGAACATTTATTTTTTCTTCAGTTTTAGTGAATGCCTTTCAATAGAACCCGAAAGATTATTTCAAATGTGCATTTCTTTTTACTCAGTCTGTTGTGGTCGTACGGAGCGTGAACAAGCCTGGCAGGTCAAGGGTTACATTTCACATTTTTTTCTTTGTTTTCATTCTATATTTTACATTCTATCGTCAGTGAGTTACATTTTAAAAATAAGAAATTTGTTTACCTTTTGCGGACGTTTTAGAAGGTAATAGTATCTGTCCCCCCTGTGCCCCCTTTTTTGTAACGCACATCGTCAGGTTCCATGTTCATATGAGCATACCCTTGTGTATATATACATCTCTGAGGCCGGGACAGCAGACGACAGTTCAGAGGCGCTCGCGTGCATAACTGTCGTCGCGTGCACGTTCCATTCCAGCCACCGCGCTCATGTACACGGCAGTCATAGCAACGTACCATCGTCATTCTACGCGCTTCATGATTGCGGTAAATACGCGCTGGTAAGAACTCTGCCGTACATGCCGCGGTGCAGAGAGACTGGGCGCGGGCGTGAGAAAGAATAATCAGTTAGGTGAACAAGCAGAATGCGACTGTTTCTTTTGTATTAATAATACCTCATTTTTTTCGGCTTTTATTTTTTTTTAAATCACGATGTAAGTTCTCCAGCGGCAAACGGAAACTAAAATACGAAATCATGTTTACACGCTTATACACCATCATTTAAGAACAACAGAATGCCCGTGGTTGAACGTCTTACCCAGTTCTGTCGAACATATGTATATTTGAAATATATTTTTTACTATAACCCGAACGGGATTCGAACCCCCACACACTTCACGGCAACATCGCCTAGCTGCTAGGCCTCACACAAAACCAGTCGACTACCGTTTCCAACCCAAAAAGAGTTGGTCACAGCAACCGACTTAGATGTTACAATCCTGTGCGCGACCGAGCAACACAGTGCGTATGGAGCAGACGACACAGAAATATCATTTAACATTTTGGATAAGACCTATAATATCCTATTTACGTTCGTTATGAACAATATCCACAGGTATTGTAAGAACACTTGTCAAAACGTATTCTATGACTTAAGCAGAGATGGTAGCCGTTCGTTCGAAGCCCTGTATAATTTACATGGAGATTTTGGCAAGTCATGAAGCATATAAATAACGAATAGATGCAAAACTACCAGAACACGTGGCAAGCCAATTATTTAAACAGAAAAGTGCAGAGTGTTTGCCATGTAGGCATTGGCGTTTGTTGACCTTTCTGACTGAAGTAAAATTACTTAATTATTATACAGGATGGAGAACCAGTAGGGCTTCATCAAATGTCATAGGGTAACTTGATCTTGTTGCACTCACTCTGATGATTTTTGTGGTGTATTCAATATCAATGGAAAGATAATAAAATTTGCATCGTGATGTCGTAATTACATCACGATTACGTCATTTAAGTGAAACTTGCAAAAATGTAATTTTCAATAAATCCAGTGAGAATATATATAATATGCAGGAAAGTGTTATAAGCATTATTCAGATATTGTAAATGTAATGTTTAATTTTTACTTTGACTGTCATTGGAAATCTTCAAAATATTATGAGACTGCATGTGTAACGTATTGGTTAGGATGTGGTTTGGAAAAGAAAGTCAATTATTTTCGATCACACAGTATATGGTTGTATGTTGAAATATGATAAGAATAGGGAAATTATCACTATAAATACAGAAGTTTTGCAATATATAAAGTGAAGACAACAACTGTAATTAAAAGTGTATTAAAGTTTTTCCAAGGGACGAATTAATAAGGTTTCAAGAAATACTAAGAAATAGGAATATATACGATAGGTGGTGAAGCAATTACATTATGATATACTATCTGAACATGGTGTGTTCTTCAAAAGCGAGTTTTCCCTTATATGTAAGTTTCGCTACAATCTGAAAAAATGTGAAATGTATTTACTAGTGTTAGAGTTAAGAATTATGAGAAAGAATAAAGATCCATACTTTTAAAGAAAACAATGAACGCGGAACGTGTAGTAATCTAGGTGTCTACGTTATAAAAGCAACAGTATTTGCATGTCAATGAACTGAACAAACAAATGTGTATATGTTTCAGTAATATCACAGGTAATACTTTTCACTGTGGACAAGCAATTTTGACTCTTTGTATGCGTCAAAGGACTCAATGTTTCGTCATGTGTACTAGAATGGTAACGATATTTACGGAAAGTTCAACACTTTTCTACCTTTACGAGCTAAAGAGAATTATTTCTTTATCTATTAGTGAATAATAGGTTCTCCTAGGGAAGTGCTATTCAGTCTAAGATGTAGTCATGTAAACAGGGAGTTCCGTTTGGTAACACATTGGCAAGAAAGCAACCACTTATGAACTGAAAATGCTCACTTGTTTCATTATATTACAGTTATGTGTAAATTTGAACCTTTGCCACATGTTTGCAACTTCATTGAAAGTGTTATGATCAGCATAATGAATAATATTCACCTCAGATTAATTCTAAATCCAAGTATATATCCCCAATAAAGAAAGTTCATTAAAATATGCAAATTAGAAATTGGCTGAAGTAAAAATGTTAAATGACTTTCAATAATGTCGTATCATAGTATCTTTAATGTAAAAAGCAATTCGTCAACTTTGGTCTAGTCAAGACAGATAAATATCCCTAATTAGGAAAGTTCATTAAATTTGCAATAAGGAATTGGCTAAAGTAAAAATGCTTAATGACTTTCAATGTTGTATCATAGTATCTTGTATGTACATAGCAAGTTTCGTCAAATTTAGTCTAGTCAATACAGATAAATATACCTAATTAGGAAAGTTCGTTAAATATGCAATTTAGGAATTGGCTGAAGTAAAAACGTTTAATGACTTTCAATAATGTTGTTTTATAGTATCTTCAATATATGTTGCAAGATTCATCAACTTCAGTCGAGTCAGTTCAGATATATATCCCTAATTAGTGAATTTCATTAAATATGTAAATAAGGTATTGGCTGAAGTGAAATTGCTTAATGATTTTCAATAATGTTATATCATAGTATCTTCAATGTACACAGCAAGTTTCATCAACTTTGGTCAAGTCAATTCAGATATGTACATCTAGTTAGGAAAGTTTATTAAATATGCAAATAAGTATTTAGCTGAAGCAAAAATGCTTAATGACTTTCAATAATGTTAAATCATAGTATCTTCAATATACATACCAAGTTTTGTCAATTTTGATCTGGTCAAATCAGATATATATCCCTAATAAGGAAAGTTCATTAAATATGCAAATTATCCATTATCTTTTATGTCACCCCTTAATATCTTTGACAGCTGATATTATTATTATTATTATTATTATTATTATTATTATTATTAGTCTTTATTTAAACTCGATAACTCCATAGGTGAAACACCTCTTTTCATGGACGTCGAATAAACAAAAGAAAATCATATTACAGCACCAACTTGAAAACACAAAAAAAACACAGAAGTACAAATATAAAAAAAAATACGAAGCGGCATCAGACAAGTAAGTAGAATACAAAAAGTTGTTACAAGATTTCTTAAAACTAGTCAGTGACTCGGAGTCCCTCATTGATTCGGGAAGATTATTATATTCATCCACACCCGCAACAGACAAGGTGTTTTGATAAAGAAGTATAAGTGCTTTGGGGACTTTAAGGAGGTTCTGATTGTAAGAACGAAGTGATCTGGAAGGGATATAATTATTGAACATACTGGTTATGCAGTCGGGGTTAGATTGTGAGTTGCTCTGTAAATTTGGACCATACGGTCACAGCGGAATTTCAAGTTAATGGGCAGCCAATGACGCTGAGTATACATTTGATATGTGGAAAGAGGCGGAACAGGCGGAACAGGCGGAATAAGTCTCATTGCACGTCTCTGTAGATATTGCTACTGGAAGTAAAGCCCCAAACATTAGAACAGTAATTGATGTGCAGTGAGATGAAACAATAATAAAGTAGCTTGCGTGAGTGGAGAGGAGGAAATTTTTTGATGCGTGCCAATTGATTTTGCTTTCAATGGTTGAAATGTGTTCACACCAGTCTAGGTTATTAGAAATAGTGATCCCTAGTAACCTCTCTGATGAGACGCGGTCAATAGTTTTACTAGACAAAGTGAGGTTGAAGTTGTCACTGTCAATGTGCCGTCTCTTCTGAGAAGTTGTGATGATCATTGATTTTGTCTTACTGGGATTGATACAAAGTTTGTTAGTAAGACACCAATTGTCAACTATTTTAGATCAGCATTCAGATAAGTAGATATGGTGTTTAAGGACTTCTTTAAAAAATGAAGTGTTGTGTCGTTTTTAAAGGAAGTACAGGATGAATTTTCAAGGTGAAGGGGCAAATCATTAACATAAATAATAAAGAGCAGTGGCCCCAGTAAGTAACCTTGCTGCGCACCGACACTGACATCAATAACATCTGAGTTTGTACGTTTAAACTGCACAAATTGTTTACGTGTGAGTAAGTATGATTTAAAAAATGACAGGGTATGATCAGAACACCCATAGATTTTTAGTTTTGACAACAAGATTGTGTGATCAACGAAATCAAACGCTTTGCTCAGGTCTAAAAATGCTGAGCCAACGATATTTCCATGATCGATTTCTTTAGTCCATGAGTTGATCAGACCAACAAGAGTTACTTTCACAAGAGTGTTTGGCGCGAAATCCAGATTGGTTAGAAAAGAAGAAATTGTGTGTTTCCATGAATTTAACAAGGTGATTATAATACGGCGCTCAAGAAGTTTGGAAAGTACAGGAAGTACACTTATTGGCCTGTAGTTACCAGGTTCATCTATTGGACCTTTTTATGGATTGGACTAACACGAGCAAATTTCCATAACGATGGAAACTGACTTTTGGTAATGCAGCAGTTAAATGCATACGTTAGGGAAGGTGCTATGCTGTTGGCTGCCATCTTTAAGAATTTGGGTGGTAATAAATCTGAACCGGGAGATTTCTTACAATTATGAGAATGAGTTGGGAGAGAACGAAATTAAAAGACATGGGTGGGATGTCGAAAATTGAAAGAGGGTTATTTTGGATACCGACGAAATCTGAAAATTTGTCATGATTGACTGGGCTACTGTTACATTTGGAAGACAGCTTGTTGATGGTGTTGATAAAGTATTCATTGAATGTATTTGAGATGTGTTCAAGATTAGTGAAAATATTTTTACCTGATCTAAGTTTGGTGGGCGTACTTCACAATTTTGATGGAGCAAGTTCGCGAAATGATTTCCAGTACTTCGATATATTCATGTCACGAGATGATAGGAGATTGTCGTAGTACTGTGATTTGGATTTAAAAATAGGATTTTTGACTCTATTTCTTAAGTGTCTATAGTCTGAGAAGCAAGATGCCCTTTTGGCTGTATCACGTAGATTGATTAATTTTGATATCTCTTCATTCCACCAATCAGGACGACGCAGGTGACGTACACGTTTCTATTTTATAGGAGCACGTTTATCAAGAACAGACATGAATAAGTGAGTCCATATTTCAATGACGTCATCAGGGTCATCAAAGCATTCAATGATGTTCCAGGGGACTTGTTGTAAGTTTGAGAGAAAGTCGTCTAGGATACATTGTTTCATACAGTGATAAGTGATAGTGTCATGTGCATTCTTTTTGTGCTGTGACTATAATTTACGCGTGACACAAATTGGAAAATGGTCTCTGATACTGTACTTTGGTACAAAGGTCTGACTTATATTCTCGGTATGAGACACAAAAATGTGGTCTATCTTAGACTTGATGGTAAGAGTAATTCAAGTTGGTTCATTTATCAGTTGGGTAAAGCCATAGTCGTTTGACATAAAAACGAGACCAAATTAATGACTTGCTGTCATTTATAGACAAGTCAATGTTAAAGTCACCGAGGACAATGGTTTCCTTGTCTTCCACGAGAACTGTATCCAGTGTATGAGAAAGGGAGACAAGACAGGTGTTGATATCAACATCAGGAGGACGATAGATGAACAAAACAATGACAGATTTCTATTTTGGTTGGTTAATTTCGATGGCATCATCTCGATGCCAGGTCGTTGGAGATCGGTTCGACGGTGTTGGGCTATATTAACTGTATTGTAAGCGAGGATACCACCACCTTTCCTTTTTGCACTGGTCGTCTCCGATCTATCGCGTCGAATATGATTAAAGCCATTTATTTTAAAGATATTATCTGTTATTTTAGTGTCAAGCCATGACTCAGTTATGCCGAGTATGGGAAAAAAATAATCGCAATCATACCAATCGATAATCCAATAACACTTGGTCAGAATTTGTAGGACAATAGTTGTAAACATAGACACAAAACTGTGAGTGAGCACAGAACAGACAGTAAATAGTCGGTACACAAACAAAGTCAAATTCATGAAAGAAAGATATATGGACCTCTGGCCAAAAGACCAAGAAGTGATGTCAGGTGTTTCGAAAATAGTAAGCGCATCCTGCCCCACATGTGGCACCCGCCATATATCAATCTGTAAGTCAGATAGGTAGTGGTCACTAACTAAGGCCCCATGTCACAGATGACGGTGAGACGTGGAGAGGGTACTTTTTAATTCATCCAGTTAATTTTTCATAGAACACATGTTTAAATGAACTATCTTCAGCCCTTTGTTGTAGAATTCGTTGAATGGATTTGTGTCAGGTGCTTGTAAGCAATCAGGCAGAACATTATCGGATGGTACGTCTTGGTTACAAATCCGTTCGGAGATAGGCAGACAATGATGTGGATGACTGGGAGCACAATTATCACAGCACCATCATATAGAGTCATCTCTGGATAAGTCGATAGGCACATGGATGTCACGATTTACACAAGAATAGTGATGTTGGTCGCCACATCCAAAACATTCGATTGTAGACAAAAGATCTAGCAATTCACCATTGCAAGTTGAACATAGTTCAGGATTTAGATTGATAAGTCCTGGAGAAGGGTGATTTCCATATGGTTGTGGTTGACGATCCGTACCAGGGTTTGGTTCAATGTCCCCAGCAATGACAAGAAACTTGTAGTTAAATGAAGAGAGTGAATTCGAGTAGTAGAGAATCCGCTTATGGCTGTAATTAGACTTGATAGCAGGGAAGTTGACGAAATGACCAGTACGTTTTTTGATTGGTGCTATTGGTACACCTTGATTGATGATTAGATGACAGATGGAAGAAGCAAAAAGTAACACTACAAGTAGTGTATGCATTGTCTACAATAAGGTGAAATCAAACGAATTTGATTGGTTGGAGGGCAGCCTCACTCACAACAGGTGGTTCAAATAACAAATACTGGTAGTCAGAGATGTTTTTCATTCGTCGGTTCACCGAGTATAACAAAGTACAACAATGACTTGCCTATATTAAGGACGAGTTGGACTGCAGTTCCGGTACGATGAGTTGGTTAGCTGAATCACAAATCACAAGAGTTTGGATAAATGTAATAGTGTTCCTGCAAACTTTCTCCAGGAAGGTACTGATATATCTTGGTGTGATCAACATTTGTAGCGAATCTCATCAAATTCATTAAATATGCAAATGAGCCCTAAATTAACTTGACACTGTTCAATGTTTCATAGCACAATTAAATATTTATCAGATCAATATCTGTAACACGTTTGTGAAGACCTCAAAGTGGTCCCCGACTTCAAAGTGGTCCCCGTAGTAGTAATTGAACTTAATTTTTATGCAGTCCAGGGATTTTTACATTCATATATTTGCATAAA
>LD368413.1:44194-58011 GCA_001465055.1 Ptychodera flava
CTATTCACAGCAACTTAGGGAGTTTATTTGTATTGTTTTAATTATATTGGTAAGATTCAGCCAACCAATAGGATAACAGCTTCGAAATCGCTGCAGGTCGCCCCCAACACGATGGCCCTGCGTACGATGCTGTGTGTTTCCGGCGCGGCGTTAGGCCGGTGTTAGGCCTATATAACGCAGAGCTAGAACTGCTGTACCTCTCCCGGGGGGGGGGGGAGTACTTGTTCAGAGAAGTGGAAGGGGTGTGCGGCCGCAGGTATAAAACCCAGGGCCCATTTTAGACCTAAAATCTCGTTATTTTAGGACCCCATTTTAGACCTTTATGAACTTTGATCCAGGTCAACAGTTATAGCGTCAAAATTTTTAAAACGGAAAAAGTAAGTATTTGCCCCGGCAAAGCCTACCACTGTAATCTTATACTGCGTTTAGAGCTATGTTGTTGCTGGCCAAGCCATGATTCCGAAAATCATGAGGAAATACTGAAATTGTTTTGTGAAAGGAAATGCCTTGCACTCTCACCAAATTTTGGTCTAGCTTCTACAAATTATCAGTTATCTGCAGTTACAGTCTGACTGGTGTTTTTTTAAATTCAAATTCACAACAAACCTCGCTGTTCGTCTGTAAAGCAATACTACTTCATATGGCCATGGTCGACCTGTCTGTCATGAACAATACTAGGAGCAGTAGAGCCTCGTTGTTTGGGTATTTTCTATCCGGCAAAAATCTGCCATGTGTAAGCTTAGAGTTCTGACAAATCAGTGACAATGTTTAAAAACAAAGTCCATATTTACTTTGGCTTAAGCCAGGGGGTCTCTGTAATGGTTCCCCTGCCACAGAAAAGATATCCATGCTTATAGAGTGCAGCTCAGAACCCTGCTAGCGAGACAGGAACAGACGGTTGGAAATTGTTGTGTGGCACTCAAAAATCAACCCCATTTTAGACCTTGGTTTACAATTGAATTGATCCCCCATTTTGGACCAAAATACCCAACCCATAGGGCAGCGCATATGTACATATTGGCAAGTAATGGAAGTGACACCCCCCCCCACCCCTCTTTGCCAACTTAGATTTGTTTTACCTGTCCGTGGTATTTTTGGGGAAAGGGTTTTAAACACAATTTGTGAGGAATTTATGATTTTAGTTGAAAGAATAGAAATATACTCCAACACCTGACCCTGGCCCACTAAGCCCCAAGGCTGTATCATGCACGCACAGGAAAGCAAATTTAGCACTTGCAGGCAGCCATTTTGTTTCTAGTTGTCTAGTTTCCATGTGTTGAGTTCGTACTCTACATGCCTTGACAATGCTTTCATTGTATGTTAGGTCATTTCACATCGATTGTACAACGTACATTTCAGTGACTTTGACAAAGTTCTTTTACGTCAAAGACTGTGTCATCAGTCTTAACTGATGTCTATCTGTAAATTCAAGCTAGACATCAGTCTTAACTGATGTCTAGCTGTAAATTCAAGCTGACATTCTAAACTGAATACAGTATAATTGTGCTCATGGAATTTGTGATCATACACTTTTGTAATATATTGTGGTTTCAGTCGGATTTGAACTCACAACGTACAGCACCCAGTCACCTAGCGCAGAAGCCATAGACAAAACCGCTGAGCCAAATCCACAATCTCAGCCTCATGTGTGTTCAGCACATGATTTGAGTCTTTGCGGTTATACCTATAGTGTACACATTTATGTATTTTGTTATGTCTCCATTTCAATATACTTACCGTAGTCATAATTTTACATATGTGCTCGTATAATGAACAGACCTGCTTTGAGTCTGGTTTTTAGCTCATATTTGGTATGTATATAAATACCAAAAAGAGCTTATATTTGTGTTTCTTTCTTAATTTGCATACATTTTATCTTCTGATAATGATGACATGTTATCTTCTGATAATGATGACTGGATTGATTTGCTTACTGGTAATACATTTTTGTATTTTAATCTCTCCAGATAACAGAGTTCTTGTAAATGATGTGGAAAGATCAGAGTTATCACTGCTTGCTGATTTGGACCATGCCTACACGTGTTAACAGGCTGAATAATAAACTGGTGACGTACTCAAAAATTGGCAACCAACAGAAAAGTAAAAAAAAAGTATTTCCCGCACATACACACCATGATCATACCAGAAACAAGCATGATGCCATTTACTTAATGCACAACACACGAATGCCAACTATTTGTTGTAATCTTTATTTTCCTGTCATATGATTAATTTTTTGAAAATCTTGGAAAATCTAAAATGATGTTAAAAGTTTGAATTTAAATACTACTTCTTAGGCTATCGACAGTGTTGTACACTTTTTAGCTCCGCTGTCAGCAACGTGGAGCTAATCAAATAGGTTGATTTTCTGTCGTCGTCCGTCGTCATCGTCATTGTCGTCTGTCACCAATTGCCTTTTCATCTGAAACCGCAAGTCCAATTGCTTTGAAATTTTATATGCAGTTCACTTAGGGTGACCTCACTTAAGTTTGTTCAAATCGTATTTTTGGGGCATTTTTTGGTGTTTTTGGTAAAAAAATCTTCTCTGAAACCGCTTGTCCGATTGCTTTGAAATTTGATATGCAGTTTACTTAGGGTGACTTCAGTCAAATTTTTCAAATCGTGGTGAAATTTGTATATTTGTATTTTTAAGGCAATTTTTGTCATTTTTGGTAAAAAAATCTTTTAAAATCTTCTTCTTCAAAACTATCAGTCAGATAGCTTTGATATTTGGTATATATGTCCATAGGGATCATCTATTTCAGATTTGTTAAAATTGTGCAGAAATATGCAAATTTGCATTTTTCAGGCAATTTTTGCCATTTTTGGTCAAAAAATGTGTATTTCCAAAACTACTGATCTAATAGCTTTGAAATTTGGTATACAGGTTTCTATAGATGAACTAAATGATATTATTGATATTATGATGAAATCTGCAATTTTGTATTTTTGGGGCAATTTTTTACTTTTTTGGTCAAAAAATTGTGTTTCTCAAAAAGTACTGGTCTAACAGCTTTGAAATTTGGTATACAGGTTTCTTTAGATAAACTAAGTAATATATATTGAATTTCTGATGAAATATGTAATTTTGTATTTTGGGGGCAAATTTTGCCATTTTTGGTCAAAAAATGTGTATTTCCAAAACTACTCATCTGATAGCTTTGCAATTTGGTGTACAGGTTCCAATAGAAGTATACACACTGTGGCCTGCTACATCAAATCAAATGTGAGCAACGTGTCATTGATGCTATGTTCTCCATTTTTGATCAAAAAAATCTCTTTCTCTAAACACTACTCGTCTCATACCACTGGCTTATTTGTTCTCAGGGATAATCTTACTGAAATGTTCAAATTATAATAATATTTTCAATTTTGTATTATTGGTAAGGCAGTTTTTTTGACATTTTATGAAATGTGCTATCAAAGGTATCCATCTTCATATGTGTCACAAAAAGTTATTCTCTACATAGCACAGTAGGACTGTATTGGCCATTAGGTAGTGTGCTTTCATTTTTGTGAAATTGATGCCCTTTATCTCATTTTTCCGGTTATTGAAAGTAGTTATTTTACTTTATAGAGAATAACTGCTCTTGTGCTTTACTCTATGTTAAAATGTTACGTACAGTTAAATAAAGATTTTTTTGGCTAAATAATGCCTAATGTCCATTTGTATGTGTGAATAAGATTGTGTTTATAAGACGGGAGTTACTTGTAGGATTATTCTACATTTCTACTGATTTATCACACATCTAGTTTTGTATTGGGAAAAATAAATATCACACAAAATGTCAGTAAAGGTGTCCACAGCTCCATCTGCTATGTTTAGCTTCTTTTAAGGTAAATAAAAAGAATTGTTGACTTGAACAATGTAACATGCCAGCTGTGAAGTATCAGGTATTAGAAGTACACTTCCTTTGATTTTTGTCAACTTTTAGTATTGAATAAAGAAAATCAATTTGACTCCAAAAGTGTCCTTTTGACTTTAAAGTGGTCCCCGAAAACTTGGGATGACTTTACGCTCTCTTTGCTGTATTCAACATCGTTTATGTTAAAGAAAGAATGAATTGACTTCAAAAATGTAACATGCGACCTGTGAAGTATCAGGTGACAATAGGACTATAGTACACTTCCTTGGATTTTGTCAACTTTTAGTATTGAATACAGAAAATCGATTTGACTCCAAAAGTGTCCCTTTGACTTCAAAGTGGTCCCCTGGAAATTGGAATGATTGCACACTCTGTCTGCTTTATTCAACTTCTTTTGCGTAATTGAAGCAATGTTCTAACTTGAAAAGTGTAACATGCGACATGTGAAGTATCAGATATTAATAGGACTATAGTACACTTCCTTGAATTTTTGTCAATTTTAGTATTGAATGAAAAAAATCAGTTTCACTCCAAAAGTGTCCTTTTGGCTTCAAAGTGGTCCCCTGGAAATTTGAATGATTGTACACTCTGTCTGCTTTATTCAACTTCTTTTGCGAAATTGAAGCAATGTTCCAACTTAAAAAGTGTATCATGCGACCTGTGAAGTATCAGGTATTAGTAGGACTAGAGTACACTTCCTTGGATTTTTGTCAACTTTTAGTATTGAATAAAGAAAATCAGTTTGATTCCAAAAGTGTCCTTTTGACTTCAAAGTGGTCTCCGAAAACTTGGGAAGATTCTACGGTCTCTCTGCTGTATTCAACATCGTTTATGTTAAAGAAAGAATGTGTTGCCTTGAAATAATGTAACATGCGACCTGTAAAGTATCAGGTATTAATAAAACTATAGTGTACTTCCTTTTTTGTCCAATTTTTAGTACTGAATAAAGAAAATCAGTTTGACTTCAAAAGTGTCCTTTTGACTTCAAAGTGGTTCCCGAAGATTGTGATGATTTTACGCTCTCTATGCTGTATAAAACATCGTTTATTTTAAAGAAAGAATGTGTTGACTTCAAAAATGTAACATGCGACATGTGAATTATCAGGTGATAATAGGACTATAGTACACTTCCTTGATTTTGGTATTGAATAAAGAAAATCAGTTTGACTCCAAAAGTGTCCTTTTGACTTCAAAGTGGTCCCCAAAAACTTGATATGATTTTACGCTCTCTTTGCTGTATTCAACATCGTTTAAGCTAAATACAGAATGTGTTGACTTGAAAAATGTTACATGTGACCTGTCAAGTATCAGGTATTAATGGAACTATAGTACACTTCCTTGGATTTTGTCAACTTTTGGTATTAAATACAAAAAATCGTTTTGACTCAAAAAGTCTCCTTTTGACTTTAAAGTGGTCCCCGAAAACTTGGGATGATTTTACGGTCTTTTTGCTGTATTCAACATCGTTTATGTTAAAGAAAGAATGTGTTGACTTCAAAAATGTAACATGCGACATGTGAAGTATCAGGTGATAATAGGACTATAGTACACTTCCTTGATTTTGTCAAACTTTTGGTATTGAATAAAGAAAATCAGTTTGACTCCAAAAGTGTCCTTTTGACCGCAAAGTGGTCTTTGAAGACTTATTATGATTTTACGCTTTCTGTGCTGTATTCAACATCGTTTACGTTAAAGAAAGAATCTTTTGATTTTAGAATTAAATATGCGACCTGTGAAGTATGAGGTATTAATAAGACAAGGATACACTTCCTTAGGGCATCGAGCCTTATTCTGGTGTATTTTATATCTGTGCATTCGTAGCACAATGCTAAGGCGTATAGATCGCATTCGTGTCAAGGGATATCGCTTCAGAACCACTGCTAATCTGTCCATAGAACTTTTCCGTAGTTTACTACGACACCAATCGGTTTTTTATTTACCTCACAAAATAATGAAATAGCTTAGTCTTTGAATAAATGAACATGTACCTACTTTATCTCTGACTATCTGTGACTCATCTCCTACTTTCGTTAATTATGTCGAATGTGGCAACATCTAATTTTAGCCGTTTTTAAGAGCCGTCGACTATTTCTGCTCGGTTCTGAACTTTTGACAGATCCAAAGTATTCAATACGTTTTACGCGAGAGGGCAAACCTTGAAGAATTCGTGGACGTCGGCTCACAGGAAAATGGTTGAAAATACATGTTTATATTATCGAGGTAGCTAGCAGAAGTAGACAATAGGTTGTGAACTGACCAGTGTTATAGTACCGGCCGAAGTAAACTACCAAAAATGTCTATGGACTGGCTTGTGGCGATGAATTTGTGACCAGCAAGTGCGATTGATACGCCACAACACTGCTGCAAATTGTGTTTCATATCCGTTTATGTATTTAAGATCAGCGATCAGAATGACTTCCAAATGTCGATATGACTTCAAATGAGTCATTTTATATATAAGTCATGATTGATATAGACACTAGCCCTCCCCGTTGTTAATTCTGTACTCAGCCCTTATTTTGTACATTTTTTTTCAACTTTCGGTATTAAATACTAAAATAGCAGCTGATATTACTTCAGAAACGTCCGTGTGACAACAAAAGCGTCCATTATGCGGTAGGTGTTGTCAGACTTGTTCAACCCCCTATCTTACCGGACATTTAGGATGGGGACCACTTTGAAGTCGGGGACCACTTTGAGGTCTTCACACACGTTTCATCATATTTAATGCTGTAATTTTGGAGTAATATCACTAATTACAAAGTTCATTAAATATGCAAATGAACGCTTAATTAACTTCACACTACGACATGCTTTACACCACACTTAGATATCAGTCGGATCTGTATCTGCAGCAGATTTCATTACATTTGGTGCAGTTATATTGGAGTTATATGACTAATTACAAAACTTCATAAAATATGCAAATGAGCTATTTATTAACTTGACACTGCCCAATGCTTCTAAGTATAATTAGATATATATCAGATCAATATTTGTTGCGAGTATCATCAAGTTTGGTGCAGGAATGTCAGAGTTATGTCACTAATAACAAAAGTTCATTAAATATGCAAATGAGCAGATAACTGACAAGACACTCACAGTATCATGATAATGTTCTGAGATTGTCATCTGTGAAAAGTTTCATGAAAGTTTGTGCAGTTTTTCTTGATATATGTCCACACTGTCATTACCGTCTCCATAGGGAAGCCATTGTACGGAAAAAAACGATATTGCATAACTTCATTTATATGCAAGCCACACCAAAATCTAATCAGTTCTTGCAAGGAGCATATGGTACCTGTCTACTAAATCTGACTTGAATCCGTTCAGGCGTTTTTGAGTTATAGTTTAAACAGACAGACAGACAGACAGACAGACAGACAGACAGACACACACACACACACACACACACGGCCAGACGGACAGACATCGCTATGACATTAGCCCACGTGTTCACACACGTGAGCTAAAAACGAAAGTGACGCACAGGTCATCCGCTCGCTCTAAGATAATCGAGCCCCGCGTTGTTAAAAGTTCTCTCCGGCACAGACAAAAAAGACTGTCTTTCTATTTGTTTGTTTCTCCGGCAAATTAATGATCTGTCATGATGTTATTTTACACTTTTCACATAACAACAAAATATGGCAAAAAAACCGTGTTTACGTCGAAACACGATATCAAAGTTCCCGATCATTAAATGAAACCATCGCGAAAATGAATAATGGTCAGGACCGTGAATTAATTTTCGCGATCGTTTTAGGTATTGTGTCTAAAACCGGGGTCGAATATATGCATGGTCACCTATTCATTCAGTATCTTTCAACATGCCAAACAATATAAGTAGTATCTCGTACCAAACAAAATTCATTGAAAATGGCCGACTTTGTCCCTTTAACAACAAAAGAACTTCGAAATGCTTCGGTTTCCAGAAGACAAAAAGTTAACTATATTTTAATTACTTGGTACACGATGGGCTTTGAGAAACATCTTCTCTGAAATTTCCCTGTGGGGATTCATATGCCCTTCCTTACAGTCCATAAGACAGACAATAGAAAAGTGTTGGGATGATAGTTTTCGAAAAGTGGAATCGTAGATTATACACAAACCAACCATCGATGCCTTGCAACTGTTATCGATAAGCATCAAACAAATTTTAACGAAAGTCAAAATGCATTGCGCGCATGGATGTTTTATTACATGCCTCGATGTGAGTGCAAATCAGTACATTGATTTGAATAGGAACATCCGGAGAGTTAGCGGGCGTGTTGACGATCTACTGACCGGTACGTACCCGGTCAGGTGAAGCCCTTCGACGTTCTCAATGTCAAAGTAGACGATTAACGCTTTATGTAAAATATCCATTCGCGCACTGCGAAGTTGACTTTCGTTAAAATCTGTTAGATGCTGGTCGATAATGGTAAAATTGTTTGAGAATGCCCTTCATGTATCTAAACGTCATATAGCATTAATTGTTAAAGGTAATACAAATATTATAGCCTGAATACATGGGTTATGTGCCCTCACAGTGGGAGACAATTTGCCCTCCTGGAGTTGGGCAAATTGTGACCTGGTGTTGGTTACATAAACCCATGTATTCAGGCAATAATATATACTACATCTGACGTGAAGCGTCAACATTGATGTCCAAGGGCTTCAACGGACCGGTAACATGGAAACCGGTCCATACATCGTTCACACGGGTCGCTAACTCCCACGAAATTGCTATTCAAATCAATGTAACGATTTGCACTAATAAGCTACCTGACAAACTGTAAAAAGGGTGGCATACAAACCTAATCTAAGCGATCAAGCTAAGACAAGGTATACACAATAAACAGAATACAGCGATGGGCTTTTAGAGGACTTTACTGAACCGTTCCCAATAAACTGTCTTCTCACTGATTTTCGCTTACGTGACGCATGTCGTATTAAAGAGTGTAACCCCGGGGCGAATTGTTCATTATCTTATTAAAGCAACCTTTCAAGATAACAACATGGGAGAGAATCTGTGATAAATAGTGTGGAAAGCTGTCGATTGATTAAAAGTGAGTATAACTTGGTCGCGAAGGTCGGTGGATAAACTGAATCCTTTTAATATGTATTTCTTTTTAAGTGTCATTCCTTTTACTGCTTTTTGTATGCTGACTGCCTGACTGTGGAAGGAAGTTGATGGTAGTCCGTGATTAGACAAGCAACAATCTTCGTGTTGATTTTGGAAAGAAATACCAGATAAGAAAGGGATGTATGATTTGATTCTATCGAAGTGGGGGTTTGTGATGCATAACGTTTGTGACGATTGGTTTGTATTTAATCAGACACAGAGAAAGACATTACATTATATCACTGATAACCTTATCTATTGAATTGGTGACAGATTTTGAGTTTGTGGTGATTAAGGTGCAGCATGTGACCATGAATTTGAGTTGAGGCCTACGCCTATTATTTCGACCAGGCGCAGATTCATCGATAGCAGCCAGGAACCTTTGTGCTATTGAATTCAGTATTCAGTATAGGCCATCATCCGTACGTGAGCTATAATAAACACCTATCAAAAGGCTGTGATCGCATACACTAAAATCCAAAATAGGCAGTAATGTAGTCGTGGCGAATTCATTGTTATTTCGTTTCGACGACATTGTATTTTTCATTAATTCGGATTATTAATTGTCGTTTCTGCGTAGTCTTTGTTGGTTGCGCAATGAACAACAATGAAAATAAGGTAATTGCTGCATAAGGCACGTATGATTATCTTAACTGACATTAAAAGGCCATTCGATAATCGAAAGTTTGCGTATGTTTATCGTAAGTTTTGAAACACGTCTGTATTAGTATAAGCCATCATATTGTCGCACCCCCCAAAAACAATATAAGACAAACAAAACCGTTCAACCTTTTTTTACTTTTTCCGTCATATTTTTCGGCCATTTGGATATTCACCGATCGGATCGATGAATCTTTTTGTGTTAGTATTCAGTATAGGCCATCACCAATGCGTGAGCTAAAATCACTGTCAACAGATCGTTGTCTCGTTCACTAAAACACAAAGCAAAACAGTAATTGTCATATGGTGACTTAATTTTATTATTGTTTTTAGACAAGGATGTATTTTCTTTACATGGTCACAATGTCAATTCGGATATCACTGTTGTTTCTGCATTTCCCTTGTTGGTGACGGAATTATAACCATTCGTAAAAGAAACAACAATGCTGAATATATCAAGTTGGATCAGAGTAAATTACATTAACAAGGCCCCCAACTACCGTTTATTGTACTCTGCTTGTTTTGTGTTTTAAAATATCCCCTCGTTTATCTTCGCCTACGTTTACCCATCTATGTAAGGTTTGTAAGTGCAGACATATTTTACACAAGGGACCTTATAACTGTCTGTTATCAAACTGTGGTCTGGTAAACTTGACACGAATCGATAAATATTAAAGCAGAATGTAGAGAAACCTTCTGCTTATAGGATGAAAATCATATAATTGTCTATTCCATCTTTTTGACCAAGAGAACAGCCTACACAGGAGATTGTGTGAAAGATTGCGCTAACGATTCCAGTAAAAGTTATAGCAAATTTAAAGCTGGTGTAACTACGCAATCATGACATAAGGCGCTTCATGTGCCTTGCCGCTTTCAAACGAAAACAACTGTAGTGAAGGTCATTCAGCAATAAAAAGTTCACGTATGTTTATCGTAAGTTTTGAAAAAATGAAATATTTTACATCCTGTAACTTGATTGTATCATTGTAAACAATTGCATCATTGTTCATTATTTACGAGACTGGAAAAAACCGGTTGAATAGCCAATGTGATCCCTATAGACTGTATGGTTAAATGTTTGTAATACTTTTAATATCTCTTCCCTTATAACAGGTCGCTCAGTACAGTGCATATAGCATGACGGATGACACCTGCCATTCTGTACGCTTGAAAACAGTTCGCTTTTAAAACGTTATAGAGATACCCTGATCGAGGAATTAGTTGTTACCGCCAACTTAAGTTGAGGAATTGTTTTATTACTTGAGATCTATTGCATCGAATGGTGCTCGTTGTGTCGGGAAATGGCGATACACCGAAATTCACCTCAAATTCTTCAGCTGCTGTTGATGTTGTTGGTTGAGTGCTTTGGCGTTGAAGCCACAGAGATGTTCTTCTATAGAGAACCATTTGATGTGAAACAGGTGTTGCCTTTTCAAAGCAATCTCTCATACACCTATGTGCTCCCATGCGTTGTTGGAAATTTGAAGATAGGTAAGAATGTGGCGTGGTATAAGGATGGCACAAAAATTAGCAACGGTACCACTGTATACAGCAACTTTAAGGTTCGTAGCCAATATACGGTAGACTTTTCTAAAACTTCAACGCGGTCGACATTCAATCTAAATATCTCTACGTCTGTGCACAGTGCTGCCATGGACTCTGGTAACTACCATTGCAGGGTGCTGACAACGCCTCCTCTGGTATCCCGCACAGCTCGTGTCGATGTCTTTGTTGCTCCGAAATACGATTATGTGCGATGTTCAATTGGTGATGATCCCGACAATAATGTTTTCGATGTAAGCGAAGGAATAGAAATCAGATTATCGTGTCGTTCAGATGCCACAGGTGTTCCTGAGATGACAACATATTGGACTAGAAAAGGACCACAAGATGACACTTTCGACACCGTGAAGAGTACTATTACTGATAGCAGAGATGGTTCACGTGTCCGTTCATTCTCATGGACACCAACAAATCAAGAAAACGGTGTAACGTTTACATGTACCGGGTTTCACCCTGGCTACAGCACAGGTGAAACATGTCAGTTAGGTCCATTCAATGTGCTTTATAGGCCAGTCGTCCAGCTTTTTCCATCATTTTTGACAGTGGCAATGGAAAGCCAAGTGGTGACTTTTACGTGTAGATCAGAAGCAAATCCTCCAGTGACGAGATATGTATGGTCACACACAGCAGGGTAGAAGTTTAGTGTGCAGACTGGCAATGCCATCGTTGGTCCTGGCGGAATATGGATGAAAATGAAAAACTTTGAGAGCCGGGATAATGGTGTGTACTATGTCGCTTGTTATGCCGAAAATGGGGTTGGACAGTCGTTGGTAAATGGGACAAGTAACTTGACTGTCAATATTCAAGCCTGGACGACTGCAAAAACTGTGAGTGAACATGTTAGCACAGCGACAAGCAAAACTGTCAGTGAAGATCTGAGTACCGCGACAAACAAACTTTCTTCAACTGGTAGCTCAGTGAAAAACAAAACTGTGAGCGAACATTTGAGTGCAGCGACAAGCAAACTTGATTATTCAGCGACAAGAAAAACTGTGAGTGAACATCTTAGCATAGCGCCAAGCACGCTAACTGCAACTAATAGCAAAGGTAATGCCCACATACCGAGTGATGGGCAACATGATATGATCTCAGTAACGCTGATTGGTTCAAGTAATTCATATAACTATGGAATCAGCAAGACGGCTAAATCAAAGTCAAAGTCAAAGCTAAGTCAAACAATGACTATTATCATCATTGTTAGTGCAATTGGTGGTTGCAATTTCATTTTTGCTGTTGTTGGTTTCGTAATATCATGTACAATGTGTGTCCGTAAATCACGCAAGAAATTGAAAAAGAAAGAATCGGCAGATACTCGCCTAGCTGCCGATACTAACTCAAATGTGCTCCTTTACGAGGACATCGCTAATGTTAATTCCCCCAATATTAATCCTTCTCAATACTCGACAGTCGATCAAACGTATGAGATTATAAACGACGATGGAAACGCGTCCAATGTCGATTCCACGGTTGTTGAATTTACCGCAAAAGCCGGGGTGTTGTTCAAGAACACCAATGGAAATATAGGAGATACAATGCAATCATTGGTTGAATCTCGAGTAGTTAGAGTTGGAAAACAACGAAAGTCCATATCACATATTACAGCAAAAGACATCGAAAGCAAAAAGACTGAAACTAGTAATCCGGCAAATCCATCTCAATACCCGACAGTCGATCAACCGTATGAGATAGTAAACGGCGATGGAAACACGTCCAATGTCGACCCCACTTCTGTTGAAATTATCGCACAAACAGGGGTGTTGTTCAAGAACGCCGATGGAAATAGAGGAGATACAATGCAACCACTGGTTGAACCTAGTGTAATTAGAGTTGGAATACAACGAAAGGCCGTATCTCCAATTACAGCAGAAGACACAGAAAACAAAAAGACTGAAACTAGTGGGATATATGTTATCAATGAAGATATAGAACAAAATCGTAGATCAGAAGGAACCGACCGATGATACTCCCAAACCACACCTAAATTTCAGTGAGAGATCGGGTAGTCGGCTTAAGACGTCAAGTTATGACAAACCTGAATCAACCACGAATACTGATGCGACTACCCAACCGCTTGAGGCTACCCAAAATATTGACATGGACAATGAATACCAAGACGAGGAGAATATACAATACAAAACTCAATTTATCGACAACAATAGCCAGACTAAACTAGAAGAAAAGTATGGAGACTCGACAAAACAATGACATTGTGTATGCAGAAGTTAAAGTGTAGTGAATGTGTGAGTGCATGAACAAAAGTCGTGCTGTTCATGTGATGTTTAGGCCTAAGCAATAAACACCAAGCGACCCGCAGACTCTATAGGTGGTTCACTAAAGCTTCGGCAGGTAATTCCGTTACAGTATTAAATATCGTTTTAAGTCACCGTGTAATTTAACAATACCATCCCTATTTCGACAAGATCGTTTTAAGTAGTTTTACTTGCATTGTGCCGTCCCTATTGCGTAGAATTAACATAGTATATCCAACTATTTTGAGATTCCCCTAAACCTAACCTAACTATTTTGAGATTCCCTTAAACCTGATTTTTGCGAAACAAAATATTAGGTATCGGTGTGTTTTGAAGAATCAATAGTCTTTTTATTGAGTATGTATGCTTAATAGT
>LD368417.1:0-12809 GCA_001465055.1 Ptychodera flava
GTTCGTATATAGGTCAGGGTCACACTTTAGTTACATGGATGGTTAATTTTTCCTTCACTTCATGTAGATAAATGAATAAAATGGGTGTAAAAATTCTTACTTCATCCCAGTTGCCCACGTTTACTTTACTACTAGTCTGGACTCTAATCAAATTATCACCTAATACATATTAATATATACAGGCTTTGTCGATAAACTAAATATTGTGTTTTTGAGCATGCTGTAGGAATACAGCAAGAAACTGTAGTTGATTTATTACACAGAAATATTGCAAAAGTCATCAACAGTTGCAGCTTCTGCCCTGTTAGTAGGCTCATTTGGTTTTTTGCGACACAAAAGATAAAGTTGGCTGTCGCCAAAGCAAACTGAATTCGCGCTGTTATTCTTAATTAACGCAGAATGTCACTCCTACTGCATCTCCAAATAATGACAAGATTCGCAGTTTAAAAATGAAAATTTAAAATCAATCACGCTAATCAGTCTGTCTGATGGTCGGGATCAGCAGGGTCGTCCGCGCAGCCATACACGTATACTTACTGTACCTTCAATTGTAATAGATACGGAAAATTTTTGATTGGTTCAAAGACTTCATGTGACAACCGAAAGGTTAAGTGTCAAAGGTTGAAAATGAAAACCGAAAAACCGAAAAACGAAAAAAGATTTTGATTTGCAAATCAAAATCTTAATTGAAATCAAAGTAAACTCATTTTAAAATGGGGATGATAAATTTATTTCAAAATAAAATCACAGCCATGTATACATTGATGTTGAGTGCAAGTCAGAACGAACTTTTCTCTTTACATTTAGCATAAAAAGTAACGAAACTTGAAAAAGAAATGAATTTTATTTCACAACAAACAATCAACATCATACAGAAAAATAAAGCGAAATTGCTAGGAAAAAATTGAAATTAAACTTGGAATGAAAATGAATTTCATTTTCAAGAATGAAAACGATTCTAACTTTAAAAAGATTATCAAAAGCATATCTCAATCTCAATTTCCAGTTTAGAGAAAAATCACAATCAAAATAAGAATCAGAATGAAAATGAATTTCATTTTCAAGAATGATAATGATACTAACTTTACAAAGAAAATCTATCTAAAAGGAAATCTAAAGTCAACTTTTATTGAAGAGGAAAAAAAACCAAAATAACATTCGCGCGTTTCGAGCAGCAAAATCTGACAGTGAAGTTACAAGTATTACAGATTCATGAAAGTGATCCTGACTCATCTGTCATAACGATCTTATACGGCTAATATCTTACTGATAGTTAGTGAAAATGGCGGCAAAACTCCATGGTGATTCAGAGATAAATTGTCACTAGGTGGAACCGCAGTGCCGTATATCAATGCATATTTGTATTTACTATGACTAATGTTAAATTTGTCAAAAATATCCATAGCTTTTCTCCAACGAACTCGACAACTGATCCTGCTGTTTTTAATAGAAAACTGACAAGGGTTCCGATTAAACCAGGTATTTTTGCAACACTTTTTGCAGCTAGGGTTTTTAACCATTTACCAAATTGCCTGATAATTTCCTTTGCTTTTGGGTACACTTTTGATGGGCTATTATTTCCTGAGCCACCATATTTTTACCTGGGTTAGCTGAGCTGGGGGACCATCCTTTAGTCACAGCTAGGGCAATCCTTGATATTGTCATTTCGACGGCAGTAAGTAATGCAGCGATTGTTATAGCATGCCGTTAAAATAACTCTATCAACTTCAGCTTCAGTGACAATTCTAGATCGGAAATTACATCAGGAAGAGACCTAGTCTGCGCTAGTATTTAACGTTGCCTACTGATTAGGTCATGTTGTACTTCAATTCGATTATCAACGTTAGCTAGTGTAGTTCTCAGTTCAGTTGTAAGAGCTGCTGCAGGCTCCGTGTGCTCTGACATAATTTTATGTCGTCCATTGTAAAGCTCGTTAAGACACATATTCAGCATCTCTAATTCATCGACAAAAGCTTTGCAGTCGGGGTTTAGATTGTTCCATTTATCGATCCTATTTTCTATAGCTTGTATTTTATGTGTATCGTATATCGTTTTTCTCTACCCTGGGTTGATAGTTCTGCTGGTGGACGGAATTGTCCCCGAGGCTGTCTTCCGCCCAGTAAAGCGATGTATTCATTGCTTCGCTTCGATAAACTTAGTGTGTGTGCGATGTATGATAGTGTGTGTGTGTGCGAGAGTGAATGCTTCACGAACAATACAGCGAGTAAAGAGGGCGCAGTCAGAATTGTAACAACTTTAGTTCGGTTATCGAACCAATCTTTTTTGAGATTGGGGATTTGGCCGAGCGGTTTTGTCTGTCGCTTTCTCCGCTAGGTGATTGGGTACCGTATGTTGTGAGTTCGAACTCCATTGACACCATCGTATATTTTATTAAGGGCTGAGAATTTCCACCGAAAATGTGAGTGAACCGGTTTTTAAGCTGACTTTGTGCGACTCCAAGGGTCGCATAGACATTTCTGCGATTTACTCGGTTCCGTGTTTTAGCAATGTATCGCAAATTCTGGAGAGTGTCACTTGGTGCCACGTTGACGGATTAGCCGTATCTTTGCACAGGTGGTAGTTAGTGACTGTTTCTACAAAAGAGCGTTCCATAATTACAGTTCAGTTCCAAAAACAAAAGATGTCGTGACAAACGTGAACAAAAGCCGTTAAATAATACAGAATTCATCACTTTTAACTTTCAAGGCTACATTGTGCAAAAACAATGCAGAATGTCAAAAATACAAGATACGGTTTTTATACACCTTACCCTGCTACCGATTGCAGCAAACGGCTCACCTATGGCCATAACCCCTCTTACTTACACTTTTTAAGTGGAAAAACTCAAAACCACACATTTCTGAGCAAAACAAACACACGCACACAGGTTTTGAATTATTCTTACAATCTTCAATTGTCGAGCTACCCAAATATATACAACATGTAGGGTTAAGGATTCATTTTAATGGTGAAAAATCAGGTTAAAGAGAAATGCCTGAGAAGGTGGGTCTCTGCTGTTTTCTCCTTAGATATTCTTGTAAATGCAGCGTTGTTTGCACCGGTGTATGTACTGTCCCTACAATAGCCGTAATTTATCTTTGACTCACCATGGAGTTTTACGCAACCCGGCAAAACCAATACGACTGTAAATACTAGGACAATAGCTGTATCTGTTCAATATGAAGTTAGTTTTATTCAATTTATCATTATTTCAACTGTGAATGTCTGGGCTTTTATTAAGTTGAAAACAATACCACTATAGAAAGGTGAGGGGAACTTTAGATAAGAGTTTATGTAGTGTTATTATCATAATGGTCCAAGCTGCCAGTCCAATGTTTCCTCTCATCGTGTAAATGATGTTTCCATAGAAAGAAATGATAGACAGATAGGTTAATAATCTGACACCGAAGAACATCGCAGAAGTGAATGTTTGATGTGTAGAATGTGTCTCAGTGTACAACGTGGCATGAGATTCGATGCTCAATAAACAAACTATGTACTTTCTTGCGTCAGGTAGTGTCTGCGCCTCGTTTGGGTAAATCTACCAGAGCGTCTCAGCCCAGGCCCTAACATGCCTCTCATCGTGTTTTATCCTATTACTCTGTGTTAATTCTACTCCATATCTCCATATCCCAACGGAGTGAAGACAGTAAATCGCACAGTTTTATCTGTGCCGTAGTGTCACGTTGGAATTCGTCATTTTCAATGACCCTATTTTTATTTTCGTATTCAACTCTCTCTCTCTCTCTCTCTCTCTCTCTCTCTCTCTCTCTCTCCAAAATAGAGACATAACCGGGAAAAGATTTCATTGACCTCAGCCAAAGTAGAGGTCCAAATGTGCTGAATTACAATATTTGCAAACATGTTTGCTTTCACTGTTTTGCAATGAACTAATTCCTTCACAAAACACTAATTGCATTACAATGTTACGCAAAACAGTTAACACCTTCCTATCGTGAATAATGTTATTATAAAAGACAACTGTATACTATACTACCTAAACTTGCCAGAAAATAATACCAGCATTGTTGTCTTCTAAAATAGACTACTTTAATTCATTACTGTAGTGACACTTCTGTTCTAGTATTTTTTGCACGTTCCAAACACTCACGTCATATACATACAGTCCTTCACTTCTTCCACTGCAACAAAGTTCAACAGACACTTATTACAAACTGTTAGTAACTGATACAACTTTTAATTGACAACCTTCAGTATCTATTTAAGGTCTACGTACACCCTGAAAACGTGGTAACATACTGGTAGTTAACACAACAAAATAATTATGTGTATGACAGTTTAGACTGAAAACATACGTAGGAAGTGCTTCATCATCTGTGGCTCCATGGTTTTGGAATTCCTTACAATACGACACTTGATAAGCATCCACTGCGAACAGCTTCAAGTATAAAGTCAAAGAGTCGTTTGTTTGCAAAGGCATGTGCAAATTGTCTAATTTGGGGCTTCTGAGAAAAACATGGCTCATTGATTGCGGCAAATTATAAACAGTATTTTATTATTGATTAATTGAATTAATTTATCGAGTCAAACTTAAAAACAAGTGGACATATTCTGCTTTAACAGTGTATTTCGCAACTTATCCCTCTCGTACGTTGGTTCAGGGTGCGAAACAATATCAAACGAGCCGGAAACGCGATTGCTTAAGACCAATGGTTGTTAGCACGACTGCTGTGAAGAATGTTGAAAGCGAAGGGCAAATTATAAACAATAAGCGAAATCATGAAGTACTCATTGGCCAAAAACTTGTTTTCCGCTCCCGCTCGATATAATTCATTGTCGTCACGTCCTAAACCAACATCAGAGATGAAGAAGTAACTATACGAAACGAATATAAAAGAACGTATCTAAAATTAGAATATGCAATACAAAGATATTATTGACGTTTCAAGAAATTCTGAAAAAATCTATCTCACAGGTAGTCAAGTGGAACGAATGATATTTCTCAATGTATCGATGTTACATTTTGTCATTATTTTGCTCTTCGGGATATTAAGTTTCAAATTTATACAGTTTGTTAATTTGCAGTAGCGAAAACTGTGAAACGAAAGTAGAACATCATCACTTCACCCGTACTCTTGGTGAGGGCAGAGACTGGGGTAGCAGAGATATTTCATTTTCCAAGCGGATGCGGTCCGAATGTTTGTGTTCATTCTTCGGCGTCTGAGCGCCCTGTTGTTGTATTTTGGCACGACTTCGATATATCTGCGATTCCCTTATTGGAAGACCTTTCTATATGATTGGTATTTCCGGTACCTTTATCTTATTAAACCTTTGTTACTCTATAGAGATTTGCTTCATAAAGGATATCTGTGTGTCGTTAAACTGCTTTTTAAACTTTGTCGCATGTAAGGCATAGCTTCGATAGCTTTCAATTGCTTAGATACAACAACAGGTCGAAGCTATCACAGGATCAAAAGCCAAATTTAACATTCTTTATGCAATTGCATAAATTTGCATAAAGTTGGTCAGCTCCTTTACGCACCTTTATGCAGTGCATAAAGGTGTGTAAACATGGTGTCAGTGGTGATGCCTATATGCATCTTTATGCACTTGTATAAAAGGGTTTAATGGCTCACTAAAATTATGCACCTTTATGCAATCCAATAAAGTTGCATAATTTTACGTGTGAGGTAAAGATTGTAAAACAACACTGAGGATGACAATTTACAGTCTCTATAAATTGGAAAGGACTATATGTGTTACAGAATAGCTGGATGTATAGTGAGAAACATCTAGTCACTTCCCTGGGCTCACATTTCTAACGTTCACTCTACCCATCTGGAAACCATCTTGAAGGGCTTAGGGTTTGCACTTTGGAGTCCCCGCACTGTAGAAGACACATCCCCCTCCTTTAATTCTTATCATTTTGCAACTGTCTCTTTATCTTTCAACTGAAATAAAGATTGCGCTTTGTATACCACAGTATATGTTGTTGCAGTCATGAAGAAGATAGTGATAGGTCAGGCAATGGCAAGTCATGCACGGCTCTGATTCATTGCTCCATTGTCTCAAGGTGTAAATAGCCATATGTCATTAACAACAATCTGGAGGAACCCTTTGAATGTATAAACAAAAGCGGTTTTCTTGCTTCAGTCACTGTTGCTAGAAAGTTTAACTGAAAATAGACTTTGTTCAAGTCTGCAATTTACATCAAATTCTTGTAAACTTGTTTTTTTTTTAAAAGTTGATTGAACGCATTGTCATGGAGTTGCACCCGAAATCACATTTGCAGGATCGCTGTCAGCCCTACTGCACTATGGATAAAAAAGGAATGTCATAAATTTGAAAGATTTTTGTGATGCATAGAAAATTATCAGTGAAGTTTGTGTGTGTGTGTGTTCCTGGACGTACCACAGATACGTCCATGGAGTGTCTTGGCCGTCCTGATAATGGCAGCCATGACACAGCTGGAAAGGCCAGCGTCGACAAAGATAAAATAATAGGTGTGAAAGGGATTATCAGGCCGTCCTGTACCCTTACATCCATGACTGCACAGACTCCACTTCTAGTGCGTTCTACAACTTTTAAGAACGTCTACACTCAAAAAAGTAACTTGAGTAGTTTTGCGTGAAATAAAGATGACCGTGATAGCCGTGATTGAAACAGCCTTTGTTTGCTGTCTTACTCGACCTCAGCCGACCACCATGGCAAATGTCGGAGACTGCAGAGACGGGAAGACCATTATCAAATTTGAAAATTGTGAATGTATCGGTCATTTTATCTAGATGATTTAGTGTCCTTTTCGATATTAAGTGGTCGAACCAAGGCCCTCGGTATGCACTCTGTGGTCACAATGCATATGCAGTACAGTCAGGGTGAAGTGTGCAACACAGACAAGGGGAATTATTTGTTTGTGTGTGCAACAAGCATTGTCAGGGCAGGGACTTCCGTAATTACCGTGGTCAATGTCGGAATGTGGAGAGGTTGCCTGATGTCCTCCCACATTAAGTGTATGGCATAATGTTATGAACAATCTTGTGCACGAATGCTTCAATCGTCGTTTGTGTGCAGAGGGTCTGTGCCTTGACGAAAACTCTATGAGACAACTTCTCATTTGCATCGTGAGGGTTTCGCATAGTTACTATCAAGTCGCCCGTGCCCTGGCGAGTGCATAGCAATTATCTGGCGAATCGACTACCTTTCAAAATCGAACAAGTAATGTGTTTAAATGATGAGTAAAATTAAATGATGAACACAGAATCGACAATACTGAAAATACTTTGCTGTAGCTGATGGCACAAGTTATTTGAAATACTCTCAAAGCGAATCTACCATAGTCTTAGTTTCGGTATGAGTAAATCGCTACAGCCAGCCATCAGTAAGCATGAATGAGAAAAGATACATCAATGCTGTAAGGTCAAATTATTGTGCTCTGGTAGGCAATTAAGATTGTCTTTTTTTAAATTTTTCCTAGTGCTTCCTAGTGAACCAAGTATTTTCTGGTCAGATTTTAGTGTTGCTAACGTTGTACCCTTGACCGCCAGGTTTGCCTATTCGGTATGTAAGTGTAAGAGTATCAGGGATAGACTTCTCAAAGTCTGTGGGCATATCAAAACATAATAAATTGAAGGACTAAACATCGGCAAACCGTTATGCCAATGGTAGGCTATTTCGTGGATCGTGGAGTGAATGTCGCTTGGTCAGCAAGTAACTCAACTGAAGAGAAAGCGCGACTGGGGCCAGTCTACATCCGGGACTGTGTTCCGTTAATAAATTCTGTGCTAAAATTTCCCAGGTTTAGAATAAAACTGGATCTAATGTGCCTATCAGAGATCAAGAAGTATGACGCTTGATTGTGAAATACTAGTGCATGTTGCTTTCTAATGCTGAATGGTCATTGAGAAAACAGAACAGTATTAGGAACTTATCATGCTCTTCATATGCGCTGCAGGTTTCATTATGATTGGTACACTTTGCAAAACAGATTTTCAATTTACAGACATCAAAATATTTCTATATATTTCTGACATATTAAAGTACAGCGCCCGGAGTTCCCGCTGAAAATATTAACATATGGATATCTCCGATATATATGTGAAAGGCATGCTGAAAATATGTTTGATATTTTAAAGTAAGGCGCCTTAAGGGCGCGCCGACAACATTTTAAACATACGAATATCTCTGACAGATATGTCTGATATATTAAAGTTTCGTGCTTGGAGGGGCCTCTGAAAAATATGGTTTTTTATTGTTATTAAAGTTAAGTGCCTAAAGGGCGCGCCATGAATGCAACTGAATGATGAAATGTTTCGTTTGCACGATGCACTTTAGGCAAGTATGAGCCCGTGTCGAAATTTTTAAAACACACTGAACTCCCCTCCCTAATTGGGCATTCAAAAACATAGTGACCCCTCTTTCACCATAGTCAAAAACAGGGTGACTCTCATGAATCCACTGCCCCCCCCCCGCCGAATAAACTGACCAGTCCCTTATTATGAACAGTTATGACTTCCAAAGAATTCCTAAGACAGACACGTTTTATAACAACTTGGTAGCCTAACAATCCATCACAATCTTTCGCAAAATGTGCTCGTTCTTCAGACCGTGCTTCAACCACATCAAAAATCGACTCGGGGCGAGTCAAGGCTGTTTACCGGCATTGCTGCTGTTGCTAGCTTCAATTTTGCGACCGTGACCCGATGATATACGATGATGGATTTCATAAAAAAGTGCTAGAATTTCGCTTTTCCAGGCCCGTCAGTACAGGTTGGTAGTTATTATATGAGGCCGATTTCAAACCATGTTCAGAATTGATGAAATAAACAGATATGATCTCCAAAAACCGTTTTTTATTCAATTGATTCATCACCTTTTTGCGTAGACCTCGCTGTGTGTATCCACATTATTGTTCGGAAAGATACCGGTATATCTCCTATATACGTAAGCTGACATGAAGAACATCGTCAGAACTACAATATTTCTGCAATGTCGCAAAACATATTGCACCACCTTGGTGAATGATACACGTCCTTGTATGTTCGTCAGAAACTAATTTCAGTAGGTTAGGCCTATAGGAGACGACATCGGTCAAATGAGGATGAAATATTGTACTGCAGTTCTTTCTTTCAATTTATTTTTCTTTCATGTGCTGTATTATTCTCAATTCCCTCCATACTATTTTTGAGCATAGCCGGCGTGTACATAGCAACATTGTGGGTGTTGAAATGAATCCAAATCTGGGTATTGCAACAGTAAGAATGTTGTATGTACAATAAATAAATTGATTACAAGATGCACGATTGGCTGTATCTGCAGATGCACTATCAATGTTAATATCAATGTTATACTAGCCACTTTGCACAGTTCAACCCGTCTAACATACACACGCACACACATATCTACCAAGCAAGATCATAGAAGAGATATAGTTTATTTAAAATAGTTAAATAGGAAATCACATGCAACAAAAAACGAATGAATTCTTCAAAACCGTCCTCAAAATACAAGCAATAGGCCTATACTTCGTATGACTCACACACGATTATTTCCCAAAGTTTTAATTAGGCCAAATAGCTGCTATTTTTTACCATCTTGAAAAAGATCTCGCCAAATATCCGGCTCAGTGCACTGGTTGGGCACGTCTGTGTGCCTAACACGGAATATTCATGAAGATAAAAAATGCGTAAGCTGCTTTGTACATGCAGAGAGGCTGGACTGCAGCCTGATGCTAGGGGGTCAATGTGTACAATGATGTACCTTTATCTGGCGAAACACGAAAATATGGTTCTGTCAGCAATATTTTTGTCTAACGAGAGCAAAAAAAATAACATTTTCTTCAAGATTGAGTAAAAAATGATAGTTATAATCAAATTCTTTGCAAAGTTCATTTCGTGAATATTTGAGCACTTATTAAAGGAGTCATACTCAGAAGACGCCATTGTTAACGTTTGGCGTGGCGTCGCGTCGCTTACATCTAGCTGTGATATCGCAGCGGTACTTGTGGCGTGTATCGAACGCGATCGGGTCATTGAGGTCATCGCCACAGTCCCGCTGCGAGCCAACGCATAGGCTTCGTTGGCAGTTTACTATGAGACCGACCGGTATCGTAGATTTAGCTCGCAAAATAATAAAATAGATAAAGCATGCAAAAAATAAAAGTATACCTACTGTATCACTGACTATCTGAGACTCATCTTCTACTCCTACTAACGAGCCTGACCGTGTCAACATGTATTTTCGACCGTTTTCGGTGAGTCGTCGATGGTTCCTGTTTTAATTTGAACTTTTGACCTCCAACGTATTCAATGCGTTGTACGCGCGATCGAGCAAACATCGTAGAACCGTCGACGGCTCACGGGAAAATGGTCGAAAATACGTGTTCTTATCTTCAAGAAAGTTAGCAGGCGCACAGAATGAGTCTCAGATAGTCAATGATAAAGATGATACAAGTTTATTTATTCAAAGGCTAATATAGTTCATTATTTTGCAAGCCAAATCTACGACACCGGTCGGTGTCGTCGTAAACTGCCAACGAAGCCTATGCGTTGGCTCGCAGCGGGACTGTGGCGATGACCTCAATGACCCGATCGCGTTCGATACACGCCACAAGTACCGCTGCGATATCACAGCTACTGTACATCGTACCATTCCTACCCCATGATCGTGCCATCAATAATCTTCAGTTGTCGATATTTTAGCTTCTACTGACATGTCCCGTCGGTGTTTAGGAATGTCTGCTAAAGAGTCTACCCTTGAATTCCTGGACCATCTCGACGACTATGCGGTACGTTTGAATCTAGTGCCAGTGTGTCATACGTCATCGACCGTGTCATGCAGTTACGACATGGTCCGACAAGCTAGCTTTATTCTCCGTTCAACCGGGACGAAACTCGCCAAAACGGAAGAGAGTACCTCTTTTCCGCACCAGCGACAGGTCGACACACACTTCAAGCCCTCGATCGTCGCCGAGTCCTGCATCAGCTGGACGGCTCTATATATACCAGGTAAGCTTATGTATAGCTGCTGTCTTATTTTTAACCAGCCCGATTGTGTCTAAGATACGTCTACCCCTTCTTTTATAAACGTGTTCAGCAATGTCTGTATCCGGCAAAGTATCTAACGTTTGTTTGTTTTAAATCATCGATATTCCTGATAATTTCAATGAACATCTAATTTCCAGGTCACTTTATGCTAAATGTGACTTTTAGTGGTACATGTATGCACCCCGGGATGACTGTTGATTCATGTCAGGGACCGGACAAAAATTAAGGGGGGGGATGGTTGGTGTTTTTAAAGGCCTGTGTTGGCACCAGAAAATTTACACACCAGATTACAATTTCAATGGAAAACAACAAGCTATCACCCCTCCATAGTCCTCTTACATACTAGAACAAAGGCAATTCCAGGGATCAGCAAAAGTGCCATGACCCTTCAAAAAGTGTTAGCAAGATAAAGATTATCCCTCCCAAATTTTTGTATGACCAGTGAGTCACAGTCTGTATTAATGATCAGGGCTTGACAATTCCTATCGCCTGACGCCCGGGACAAGTGAAATTTCCATTCGGGCAAGTCAAAAATAAAATCTGGTTGCCCGCCGGACAAGTTGTTTATACAACTTCTGGCGCAATCAACGCGAACCTAAGTTGCGGTTTGTGTACGTGTCGCCCAATTTGTGTTGTCGTTCACACAAAATAAATGTCAATCACTGACTTATTTTAGATACAATTGTGACGTTCTTCTGCGATTCACTTGCCGACTCACACAATGTTGCAATTTACCGATGATCGACTTGAAATTGTTTTATCGTCCAATTAAAAAGGTCGCTTAAAATTTGGCGTAAACAGTATTTCTTTGTTGAATGCTGACTGCTCACTGTATTTGCACCGTCAATATACTGGTATGATATAATTAGAAATATTTGTTCACATTTTAAATCAGAGACCAGAATGTACATGTTTAGTGAATAAACATTCCGGTGAAATTCCAAAATCAAATTTCTTGCACACACATTCACTAGTAACCAGCTCAATCTTATCAAGTGCATTAATGTCATTAAGCATCTATAAACACACATATATAGCTAGTTGTGTATTGAAAAAATCATGGTTTCAACAGACTACAATGTATAGTGAAGGAACATTTTTGATGGAATCCAAAAATCAAATTTCTTGTACACAGATGTATTTTACCTCAAAATTTAAAGGGTACAAAAATCACATAAATTATCAAACCTGGATAAATGTACATATGTATAGGAAGAATTGTCAATATTTTGCCTAACAGATTCCGATGTATCATGATTTGATATTTTTGGTGAAGCACTGTATTGGCCACATCTTGTTTTCAAATAGTTGCAATAGTTGCGCTAAATGATAACCCTGCCCCAAAGGTATGCATGACAATTCAAAAATGCTTTTTTTACAAAATAGCAACCACCCAAAAAAGCCTTACCCCCCAGTAATTTCTGTTCAGTCCCCATGAAAAATTATCTCAGGAACACATGATTGATACGCTCTATTGTTTGTTTAACCTCTACTCAAAATGGCTGTGCATGAAGGTTAATAATAAGATTATAAAGTGTTGCTATTCTTTCTTTTGAACACTGTATGAAATCGGGCGTTTACGATTTTATAAGCTAACGTAAACGCGCCTTATCCACTTCCTGTCCCGTCGATTAAGCCAGCTTATATTTCCTAGGGTTGTGACCGGCAGAAACTTACACATCCTAAATCTCACACTTAAGCTGTTACAGGCCGTCTACGTCGAATCTACAAATACGCCCAAATGTTCGTTTCAGCAGGGTGATTCGTTGCAATTTTCAACTATAGTGCTAACATAGTGATCTACGT
>LD368423.1:8195-19385 GCA_001465055.1 Ptychodera flava
AATGTAAGGTCATGAGGTCGGTCACTTTCATAGTTTGAAATTCAAATGTTTTGAAAAAGTGTATGCATGAACATGATCTCCTCTGTAGCAACATTTCAATAGCAAACATTTTAATGAAATCCAAGTGAAAAGCCTGCACTTTAAATCGTTAGTAATTAAAGAAAACATGACAGTTTATTCAAGAAAATTGTTACAAACTAATATTTTTCCAGTTGTTGATAACTTTCTTTGCAACCTCAATAATCAGGTTGTAATACTTTATAGTAAGGGCAGTATTCTATCCTTAATTGATTGTGTAATCTACTGTAGGGTTGGTACCATAGATATGTTACAGTAAAAATTGCCAGCCTCAGGATATTGTTATCCTTTTTGCTCTAGTTGTTTTATTCATCACACTTTGTATGCATCAGCAAAAGAAAATACAAAAAGAATTTTCATCACATGCATGAATATGTTTTGATAAAATTGGTTTTCTGAATTAGGCCAAAATCACAGTCTCTCCATAGAGGGACTGTTGTCAATACATACATCTTTACCATGCAAGTGACAGCACAAATATTAATGAACTCAGACACTCAACCCACGTATACAGGCCTCATATTATTAGTCAGTACCAAACTGTCACAGGTAGCAAGTCTTTAATATGATAGGTACAAGTTATGCCTTTCATACTGGTATTGTACTACCTTGATAAGTGTTTCTTGTTTCAGACACCTGGTGAAGGTGAACATAAAGTGATGGATTTCATCAGGACAGAAAAATCTCACCCAGATTACGATCCAAACACCAGGCACTGTCTGTATGGTCTTGATGCTGATTTGGTAAGTAATAACCTTGAGGTCAATATTTGTGCAATAATGACCTGAATGAGGTCATTGCTCGTATTTGGAGGTCAATATTCACCATATCCAGGCACATTACAGTATATCACATGCACACAATTTTGTTAACAACAGTCAGGATTATACCTTTGAACACGGTCCGAAGAAATATTTGTGAAGAGTTTTGATAATGACCTTTCAACAAATTTCGTGAATTCAAAGATGTTCACATTATCATCTTAAAGTGCTAAAATTTTTTGATGTTTAGATTTATCAACCTCTATAAAGCCAGGAACAATCCAGGTCAACCCTATCACCACCATGGTTTAGCCCAAACCCATTGTTATCAACAGTGATTGTGGACTTGATTACAGGATATTGGGGATGAACAGGTTAATATTGTATGTGCAATTATCATTCAACAAAGAGACAGCTGATATAATTTAAATTTATTGCGTTATTTTCAACAGATAATGCTAGGACTGACTTCACATGAACCGCATTTCTCTCTGCTGAGAGAGGAGGTGAGGTTTACAGGAAAGAAATCACAGAAGAGAATGCCAACGCCAGAAGAAACCACTTTTCATTTACTTCATCTCTCACTTTTCCGAGAGTACCTTGAATTTGAATTTCAGGATTTAAAGGTAAATAATAATAACAAGGTTTTCTTGAATTCTGAAGGCCAGTATGGTTGACTGAGTAGTTGGAAAAAATTTAATGTGGAAGTATTTTGGTTGATAAAATTCAGCTGGTTTTACTTACACAAAAATTCAGTAAGCACTTGATTTGTGTGAATCAGTGTGTCAAAAGAATGCATATTTGATTATCTGATTTGAACATTACCCACGCCCCTACTCCCCCATCCCCTAGCTCATTATGTTGTAAAGATTGATATTGTCGTGTTGTCGTGTGTTAACCCAAAGTCAACTTTTGTTGCCTTTATAGAATATGACATAGCCAGCAACTTTTCTCAGATCTAGTAGACAAATTTTTTCAGATTTTTCCAAAAATTTGGGTCAACAATTGCAGTCATTGAAATGTTATGTCCATTTGGTCCAAAAATTTTCAAAAAAATTATGTAAAAATTCAAAAAGATTGGTAAAATGTTACACTGAAATTTTGGTGGGAAAAATTACAGCTCTCAAAGGGTTAATAGCAGTTGTGATATTCGAGGTATGCAGTGATGATACCCAAGTTTTGTGATACATTGTGTGTAGTAAACAATGTTATTGTAAACAAATGAAATCTAGTCCAGATTAAGATTCAGATATCATCAGTAACATTGGACAGTACACACATACACAGGTTTTGTTGCAGAGTTACACACAAGGTATTTTTGCATGATTTCAAGAATAAAACAAGATACTTTATTTTATGGACAATAAAAAAAAGGAAAGTACAAGAAAGGTTCAACTAATGAAGCTGGAAATCAGATAATAGTCATTAATATTTTCATTTGTTTCAGGGTAAACTTACCTTTGACTTTGACCTTGAAAAACTTATTGATGATTGGGTCATGATGGGATTTCTTGTTGGTAATGATTTCATACCTCATCTACCTGATTTGCATATTGCCCATGATGCACTGCCACTCCTCTATAGGACATACATCGATGTGCTTCCAACTCTTGATGGTGAGTTTTGTCTTTGTATTTTTCATTGCTATCAACCACTTCTTAATTTATCTAAAAGGACATCCTGACCATAGTTGATATAGAGAAAGGATTAAATTGGCAGCATTTGAAAATTTAGTGAAGTGACAGACTTGGCTAAATTCACTGAAATAAGATGCTTGATCAAGAGACATATTACAGTACAGTACTCAAAGGGTTAAAACATGACTCATGACTCAACTAGTGTTCCACAGAAAGTGTTAAAATTGACTTGATTTTCTTCGTACTGCAGGGTATATAAATGAAGCAGGCACTTTGAACTTGAAGAGATTTGAACAGTATTTACAGAAACTTTCACAGGTGAGTCATATTGGTATTTTCAAAGTTTTCATTTTGTGTTGTAAGCAAAGAGCCAGCATACAGTCACAGTTGGCCGTTGTTAACCCTGTTTACCACAATAATTTGACCCATATCCATTCTTATCAGTGTTAATTTGGGACCAGTATTTATAGGAATTTGGGGTGAATAGATTAAACTGTATAGGATGCTCCAATGTAAATAATGCATGTAGATGAATGACTACTCTATTAAAGGCCCGATAGCTGTATGTTTTAGCATTATTTTTTGTGATTTTACTTCCAAACTATTAAAACAAGTTCATGGGAATGTACTCATTGAGGAATGTTTATACAGGTAGAATAAACTGTCCACTGTGACTACATGTGCAATTTTTAGCAAGATAAATAATAAATGTTTGCCCAAACATAAAATGGCGCCCTCAAGCAAATAAAGCAAAAACACAGTACGCAGTGCATATATACATTGGAATCTTCACAGAAACAACAGAGTAGTCCAATATAATGTATAGTGCTGAATGTTTTCCACTGGGACGTCATATACTATGTTTTCTTTGTAATATTACCAATTTTTAAAAATGGCGGGAAATCAAAATAACGGTTAAAATTTAAATTTACTCGTCCAATTTTTCAGTGGTAAAGACTATATCCTTTAAATCTGTAGAATTTAAAGAAAACCAGAAAATAGAAAGCCTTTTTCAGATTTACAAATTTCAAGAGTTACTGCTACAGGGGCTTTAAGATTCACTTAGATGTGTGTCAAGATTCTTCTATAAAGATGATGCAATTTTTTTAGTTTGACAGGGACAAATTTAGTCAGACGTCTGTTGATCTGAAGTACTTCAAAGGGAAAAAGTCAAGTGGCAAAGGTGGTGCATGGGTTGGAAAAAGACTGAAGAAACACCAGGAAGAGGCGTCAATGCAAGCAAATGGCAGTATTAATTTTGCTGTAAGAACATTCACTATAATTATTTTGTTTTGATTTTTTAATGTCATCACACCGTGTATGTTGTTAAGGCGGAATGCGCCTTAGGGACAGATGTTCAGACTCTCAAATTTCTAAGATTCTTTTCTGATCTACCACTTGTGGGGGTTCATTTTAAAGCTTTTGGAAAAGAAACACTTTAATCGTCTTAGTGTTTTGAAAATCAAAAATTTAATTTCCCCATAGATTTAACACAGGGATGGTGGCCATTTTGAATTTAAAATATCGCAACATGTTTGGTAACTTGTTTCGCTAATTCCAAACTTTGCAGAGTGACCCCCTGATTTTTATTCTTGATTCGGTAAGAGAATGGTTGAAAGATTCATTCAGGAAAGTTTGAGCAAAAGTTTAAGACTTTCACTTTGGAAGCGCATACTACCTTTATAAGATCAGCTTATGCAGACATTTTGCAAAGTTTGTTTTCAGTTTGTTTTCAGAGACAGTAATTACAAAAGATTTTACTTTTGATATTTTTTGTCACTGACAGAACTGGAAATGTGTACTCTACACATGCATTTCTAACCAAAAACTAATGATGAAAAAATTTAAACCAAAGGTGAAAACATGTTTGTGTCAGTATAACACTTTTTAAACAATATTAATATTAGAGGGTGAATAGTTGCAACTTTTGATGATTTTTGTTCCCCTGTTTTTGTTTTAAATGTTTACCTCAGTTTCTTATTCTACTCCCCATGCATTTTGAGATGTATATCATTCATTTTGTCAACTCAGCCTGTTCATGAGTAGACTGCATTGTTATTGTTGACCAGCTCATTTTTGGTCCGGACAAGAATTCAAATGTAAATAATAGCAGTATGGACACTGTGTTGTCAAGGTGACAATTACTTTGGGATGGGGTTTGGGTTTGTTGGGCTAGGTCAAGAATTTGCTATTGATATACAAAACACAAAATAGTGAAAAAACAAATCAAAAGTTACAGCTACTGTCCCTCTGTTTACCATTCCTTTGAATTTTCATCACTTGTATTTTATGTTCACTTTCTCTGCTGGTAAGTTACAACGCGGCAAAGCAAGTGCATAGGTAACTGATTGTAATACAAACACTAATAGTAATTAATATGTAGTCTAACTTCGCCTTGTTTATCTATACTTTGTCGCTGTCAGTAAGAAATCTCAGCAGGGTGGCGTTAAATGGTACTGTCTTCAGGAAGTCCATGCCAAGTTGATTTCTTATATTTATGTTTGGCAAGGAGACTTCTCATATCTAAACCAAGCACCCCGTGGTTTATTAGCTCTTTATCAGTAAAATAAAGATGCCGCTTCTATACTTTAAGGTTTTCCAGTACTTGTTGCTATTGTAGTTTCTGTTTGTATTACAATCAGTTATCTATGCACTTGCTTTGCCGCGGTTGTAGTTTGGTACAGTGTCGCAGAGGTAAAAATAAATTGACATTTTATCTAATGTGTATCTGTAGAATCTGTCTGTGTTTGATGCCTTGGCAACAACTGATGAAGAAGATGATGATGATGAAAGTGATGATACAACGGAAGGTGAAGATACAGGTAGGTGACATCTGTAAAGAAAAAGTTGTTTGAATTTTGTGAATATTGACTTCACTGATTCAAATTATTCCTGTTTTTGACGTTTAGGAGCAGAACGTTTAGGATTTTTTTCTGTTTCTGAAATAATTTTATTACTCGGAAATGTTTGTATTTACCCAGTTACATAACGGTACAAGCATAGAAATCTTCGTCTTTCAGAATTCTAGAATCAGTTGATAAGAAATGAGACTAGATTTTCTGTAAATATTTAAGTTTTATCATGTAAGTATTTTGTGATAACATCATACAAGTCTTGTTCTGTTAACTATTTAATGTTTGTATGTTGTCATTGCTCAGAGTAACATGAATAAGTACCTGTGGTGTATGTATGATAGTGAAATGTACAGCAACAGTCCCTTGGTGAAAGTGTTTAGAAAATTTTACAACACTTCTGGTTTGCTACTTGTGTGGGCTCTCTCTGAAGCCAGTCAAGGAAATGAATTTGTTTCCTCATTGTGTTTTTGAAAATTATAATATTTAATTTTTACCTCTAGTGTCAATACAGTCTATAGCAGCCATTTTGAATTAAAAATATCAGTAAATTTTAAGTAACTTTGTAAATCTAATCCCCATCTTTGTATATCTAATTACAAACTCTGGATATTCATTCTTGAATATTAGAGAAAATTTTTTAAAGTTTTGTTGATGAAACTTTGAGCAAAAGTTAGACGCTTTCTATTTGAAGGTGCTTTTTAATGTGAATCACAGTAGTTTTGTCATCTTTTTCAGTTTTACCGGCATCTGTCATAGAAGATGAAGACGAAGAAGAAATGTTTGAGATGGAATTTCGACAACATAAGAGAGATTACTACCGGAATAAATTAGGATTTGATAATGTCACAGAGTGAGTATGACAATTGATCTTTGTCAACCCAAAGATATTAGAAAGTTTCCAAAATGATATGTTGCTCATGCGTATTTTTGTGGAAATTTTACTACTGTTTCAGTATAGTCATAAATATCACAAGTTGGAATAAGTTACCCACCATGCAGTCACTGAGTTTCTTGGTTTCAGATGTTATCAAACTACAACATTTCTCAGGTGGTAAAAGTTGAAATTTTTAATGGGACAGTAGCTGTAACTTTTGATAATTTTTTTAGATTTCTGTTTTTGATAGCAGCTGACTTGTGTTACTCCTGAAAGCATGTTGAGTTACTTAGTATTCAGTTTTTCAACTCAGCCTGTATGTGCATAGATTATCTTGTATAGACTACCTTGCTAATGTTGCGAAAGTGAATTCAAGTATGGACTGGAATTCAGATGTGATCAATAACAGTGTGCTCTACACATATAGATACAGAGTTGACAAGCTAAATACATGGTATTTCAACATGATTTGGGAGCTGAAGAAGAACTTGCAATAGACATACAGAGTACAAAACAAAAATAATGAGTAAATCATCAAAAAATTACAGCTATTGGCCCTTTCAGATATCTTGATATTTCACATAGTGTGTAGCCACTACTCCTTTACCTATATCTGTCAAAGATATATATTTCAATGTTACAAAATATGTTTCTACACACATTGTCTGACAATGGCTTACATATTGATATCATGTCTGTCATCTGATATATTGAGTATGTGCAGATATTGCTGTCAGCCAAATCATCTTTCTCTAACATTTTGTATTCTATTTTTATTGACATAACTTTTCTGGTATCAATCTATTATGTATCGCCAATATCAATACATCAGTTTGTTGAGCTGTTTGTTGAAAGAAAGATCATCAGTGTTTCTCTTGGTTTTGATAAACACTGACACTATCTGCAGAAATGTTTGTCATAGTGAAGAACAAACAATGCCATGCAACTCATCTGGAACGCTAATGACATGGAATTCAGTCAGAGTTCATCAGCAAAAAATTAAAAGGGACAAATTTTTTTTTTTAATTCAGGGAAGTGCTACGAGAACAAGCAGTGTGTTATGTTACGGCAATACAATGGATTTTACATTATTACTTCAATGGAGTGCAATCTTGGAGTTGGTAAGTGTTCAGCAGAATGACAGGCTTGGCATATTGCTGAGCTTATCATACATTTGTGAATTTCAATGTGAGGAAGAATATACCTCAGGGACAGATATTCACTATCAAACTTTGACAACATCTTTTTCGGTCTATGACTTGTGTGGTCTCATATTTTAGGGTTATAGAGTCAGTGAAGTTTTACTTCCTTATTTTTGTGAAAACTGAACCTTAAATTTTTTACCACAGAGTTCAGACAAGTATAGAGGCCATTTTGAATTTCAAGCGCAGGGTCATTTTAAATTTTAACGTGTTGGGGACAATCTTGTGTAAATGTTTCTTGGTACAATTTTGCACAGTGACCCCTGATTTCTATTTTGGACTTTGAATATTAATGGTTTAAAGTTCCTATAAAGAAAGTTAGCATAAAAGTTTGTTAAATATATTTTCTTATTAGTAAAAGAAAAAGTGTCAATTTCAATAGATTAAATTATTTCAGCTTCAGAACACAATTCCCAATGCATTGCAGCTTGTACTTACAGACACCTCTCTAATCAGGACACCTTTCTATTAAGGACAGATTTATCAAGCCAAAAGTTACACTTTTAATAGAATTTCACCTGTTTATTAAGGACACCACTTTATTAAGGACACTTTTTCCATTCTTGAAGGTGTCCTTAAAGCCCCAATAGCTGCGAATGTTTGATTAACCGATCTCAAAATATCCTAAGTTTTCCAAGAGTTTTCTTTGAATAAGACCCATTAGAGATTGAAAAAGTGTGTAACACCGCTATAAGTGTCAAAGCGGCATGTAAAATCAAAGGTTTTAACGTCATTTTAGATTTCCCGCCATTTTCAAAAACTAATCATATGACATAGAAAAGAAAGATTACAACAACAAAATGTTGGCCATCCTGTGTCGTGCATTCAACTAAATGGCATCATGCTTGTATCTGGTATGATCACGATGTGTATGTGCAGGAAATACTTTTTTTTGTATTTTCCCGTGAGGGCGCCATTTTATGGGTGCGGCACCCATTTATTATTAAGCCTATTAAAATGTGTAGACATGGTCCAAATCAGCGAGCAGTGATACTTCTATACACATCCTTCAGTTAGAACATTTACACGAACCAACTTTGTTTTAAAAATAAAATCATGAAAATAATGCACAAAATTAGCAGCTATTGGGGCTTTCATAGACAGGTTTCACTGTACCTCAACTGCTGTTGCCCATTGTTTGCCTCTGTACCATGTGACAGCGCCCTCTCTTGGCCAATATTACTTTGTTTCAGAGTCCGTTGATAAATTTCACAATTTCTCTGTATATCAAAGATACACCAATGCATACACCTTGAAGCGTTTTGTTTGTATGTGAGAGAAATCTGGTGTACAGTTACACATGCAGTCAGAGGGCCTGCCACATATCAAGCTGATAGTAATATTGCTCATACACAAACTAAATCAAGTTAGCCTTGAAGTTATGATCAGACCTCCAGTATAATATCTTTGTGATAATTAGTAGAATGAATTATTGAATTTTTCAAAAACATTTAATCATATTCTCTTTGTCCTGGCATTGCAGGTACTATCCTTACCACTATGCACCTTTTATGTCGGACATCAAAGGCTTCAGTGACGTAGAAATCAAAATTGACCGAGGCAAACCTTTCAAGCCATTCCAACAGTTACTTGCAGTACTACCGGCTGCCAGTAAAGAACTTCTACCAAAGCCGTACCAAGTGAGTTACAGGAATTGTTGTGTGAATTTCAACACTGCCACTAGTATGACACCACACAAACGTTGTACCTTTGAATTTTAGAATTTATTACGTGACGATCATAAACTGTGGAATTTTTGTGAAAAAACCCCAATTTTCATGTGTTCTGTGAGGACCTAAAAATCGATAAATCGTCATCAATCATTTCATTTGGACATAACAAATCTATTATTGACTCACAGTAGAATGGAGGAATGTTTTTCATTCCACATTGATGTGATAATGCAGAAAGAACAGAAGAATTTTATTAAACTTTCTACTAAATATCATGAGCTTTGCACTTAGAGGGAAGCATTCATCCCTCACATGTCAAACATAATGGTGTAACCCTATTGTTTTAAATCGTGTAGGTCGACCTGAATATAGAGAACTGGGAAGTAAAGATGAAATAATTATATCATTTGTCATTATTTTTCTTCCAGAATTTGATGATTATGGATACCTCTCCAATAATAGAGTACTATCCCATTGATTTCAAGACTGATCTCAACGGAAAGCAACAAGACTGGGAGGCTGTTGTGCTTATACCTTTCATTGATGAGGTACCAATTTGTTCATTGCTTTTCCATTGCAATTTTATTCAAGTTTCTTTGTATTACTGTACTTCAAATGAAATCCTGTAATTCTCAAACGACTTGTTGAAGAATGTTGTAAAGGTATTAACAAAGAAGACACTGCAGAAAGTAGTAGAATTATAATTTCAAAAGAACATTCAATGTTAGATGATAGTTCCAAGATAACTGTGAATAATGGAGACTGCTGTAATGGGCAAGATATCAAATTGAATATGTGTTGGGATTTTGAACCACTTTCATCAAAATTTAACATTGTTGGTGTAAAATGTGCATTTGTGTTTTGACCCATATTGTACCGGTAGTTGTAAAATGCCACCCTTGGGAGAAAGAATTGATCAATGCCATCAACTACTGATGTGGTATGTTGTGTGTTTGTATTGAAATGATGTTACTCATTTCCATTTCAATTTCAGGAAAGGCTTCTTGCAGCCATGGATCCACTCAATAAATCGTTGAGCAATGCAGAACAGAAGCGCAACTCCCATGGACCTCATTTGTTGTACACTTATGATGAACAGTATTCCGTGGTCTATCCGTCATCACTCCCAGATCATTTTCCTGATATCAATGCTAGTCATGCCAGGTGAGAATTTTAATCCATCATAACTCCGAGGTCATATTCCTGATATCAGTGCTAGTCATGCCAGGTAAGAATGTTATGAAGTTTGGAAGAAAGGACGGAAAACAGTAACAGTATTTGTTATCAGACAGAGAGACAGACTGGAAGATGGACAGACAGACACAGATAGACAAACAAAGACAGACACAGGAAGATGGATAAACAGACAGACACATAGACAGACAGATAGGAAGAAAGGCTAACAGACATAGATAATTGATAGATGAACAGGCAGATAGCCAGACAGACAGAAAGATTGACAGACAGATAAATCAACATACACATAGATGAATGGTCAGACAAAGCCAGATTACTGGTGATAGCAATTAGATGTACAAGTAAGGGAGTTATGCTGATGAAAAGGCTTATCACTAACAGACGGGCATTCAAGTAGAGAGAGAGAGAGAGAGAGAGAGGGAGAGAGAGAGACAAACAAACTGTTTAGCAGTCAGATAAACAGACTCAAGACAAGATTATGCTGTGATGTTTGATGAAATTAACATGGAAATAAGTGATTTGTAAGAAGCAGACGGATACTTTTATAATGAAATAACATCCTACAGAGAGAGATATAAAACATGTGATGTGGTATCTCAGTAATGAAAACTAAATGTGTTAAGTTTGCTCTAAACATACCTTCAAATGGCATAAATGGTTGTAAAGCAAGTCCAGTCGCTCATTTTAATGATAGTGATCTTGACTTTCTGCTGTGTATCAGTGATGGTGATCTTGACTTTCTGCTATGTATCAGTGATGTTGATCTTGACTTTCTGCTGTGTATCAGTGATGTTGATCTTGACTTTCTGCTGTGTATCAGTGATGTTGATCTTGACTTTCTGCTATGTATCAGTGATGTTGATCTTGACTTTCTGCTGTGTATCAGTGATGTTGATCTTGACTTTCTGCTATG
>LD368423.1:19829-31290 GCA_001465055.1 Ptychodera flava
AGGGCAGTAAACTTTAAGATTTACAATGAAATTGTACATAAAATAACAATCTATTTGTGTTTTATTTTCCATCTCTGTACCAACTTATATGTTCACTTACTATAGCCTTCCATCAGTTCATTTTTTGGGCAGGTTATTGTTTTCACTTCAGTAATAAGCTAAAGACCAACATATTAAAACCAAACTTGATTGATTATCATCCTTGCTATGATTTGGAAATGTCACAAAATCTTAAATTGAAAACTTGTCTCATCAGTGACATATTGTGAACTGAAAATTTTTAAGTTCCATGTACAATAATGCAGTGTTGCAGCCAGGACACGTCCTTGTGAAGATGTCCCCAAACCCAACCTGTTGTCCCGTATTCTTGTGTAGTGTGCTTTGACTGCCTTGGGTATAGTCTGCAAGTAATATCTGATACTTGCAGTGCAAGGGTGGCCTTTGTTTTGCGTGATTAATTCGAGGCTTATATTTTATTACGTACTTTCGGAGCTGTGACCAGAAGTAATTAAAACACCGCACTTAATATTATAACTTGCTTGTAGTCTGACTGAGCTCTGATTTGCAGCAGATACGGCATATTACTACAATTACTGAAATTCAAGCATAGCGACCGAGGTCCCTGTAGCTTGAATTTGTTTTGTAAACTACTATGTTACACAAATGATACAAAATTTGATTGACAAATGATGCATGTTGTCCCCAAAATGTGCAAAATGTCCCTAAAAATAAATGGCAGAGAAACACAGTGTCCCCAGGTATAAAAATGCTGGCTGCAACACTGATCATGAGCAGTCACCACGGATAGGCAGACAGTCAAATTTAAAAACAATCAAGTTTACAACTATCATAGTAAACATTACTATAGCGTTGTCCATGCCAGACTTTATTTACCTGTAAACACTACAGGTCCAAGATCACGGCTGATAACAATGGGTTTTGGTCATGGTGATGCATAGGTGAAATGAGCTCAGTGGTCTGTATTTACAGTAGCCAGTTATTGCTTTTCACTTGTCATGCGGAAAAGTGCCCCACCAAAATGAGAGTGTTGTGATGTTTTGTTGGCTTATATGCCTCTTTTACCTTATATGAATACATGCAAAGTTGTAGCGACAGTATGTAAGGATTGCAAAGACATGCCTCTTGCACCATATATGGATATATGCAAATTTGTACTAATGATTTGTAAATATGGCAAACATGCCTCTTTTACCATATATGGATATATGCAAATTTTCAGTGACAGAGTATCTTTGACTAGTTCACTGCAATTCTTTTGTAAGCAGGTTCACAATCATCACTGATGACAATGCATTTCAGCCATACTACAATGGTGATAGAGTTAATGCAATTAATACCATGTCTTTTTTGTGATTTCTCTTCCATAGGCAAAACTGAGGAAATGTGGAGTGAAAGTCTTTCAAATGAACAGTCGCAATGAGAACATGATATTGACAATTGAAGCTCAGTCTGAAACAGTGAGTTATTTTGATCCTGTGTGTTCTTTCATGTGTCAGTAAACTTTGGTTATCAATGAATGATGTATATGAAACCAGTGGTCACATTTTCTGATGTTTTATCAAGTATATAAGCATAGAGCCAGTTTATGGATTGGCCAAGCTGTGGCAAGATTTCTTGCTCCATTAATGTGTACGTTATTCCATTGTCATCATATCATGACACAGGAAAACACCATCAATTTTTTAGTCAAATATTCTTGCCTATTAGTAATAATATAAAAACTGAAAATGACAAATTATTCACTATCAATGGAATCTCTTGTCATCTTCTGAAATGGCTATACATTTACAAAACTACAATATTTTTCTTTTTTTTATCAAGGATATCGAAAAAGTTGCTCATAATATACTCGGGACAGCAGTCTTTACAGGTTGGCCACATTTACAAGAAGTTCGTGTAACATCCGTTTCTGATGATGTAGTTAGGTAAGAATGAAATAGAAAACCTAAAGTCTTATTATCCATCAAACTGTTTCAGTCAAGTTGAAAATGTCTTACAAAATGTCTTTGTAAACTATTGAAAAACCTGAAATTCATCAGCAGAAAAATTTTGAATGTTGTCCAGAGAGAAAAAGTTTTTTTTTTAATTTTTTCCCTTGGAAATCAGCAGAAGTTGTCTTTTAAGTTGTCTGATCTTTTTCGACGCTGATAAATTACTTCTTAATCTTGAATTTTATGACATGAAATTCCTTGCCACTGTATATTATATTACACAAGGAGATTCGGAAATCATCTTCCAACAGTTGCATTTATTAAGTCCCCGCAAGCGGGGACTTTTTAAGTCTCTGCAAGCGGGGACTTTATGGGTTAGGTCATGTCCGTCCCGGCGTCCTTCCGTCCGTGCACCTGTCATCAACGATTTCTGTGGCATCTGTGAAGCGATCATTTTGTAACTGGGCATAAATGTAGTACCATATGGTCTCTTGATGCACAGTCCTTATTATCTCAAAATAATTCAATTTAGTCACCAAAATTACTCTTGATGTCTTTTATTCAGACTTTTTTTCTCTGAATCCGAATCTAAAGCCAATGTTTGGATCATGTAAATACACTGATGACGTAAATCACCGGACTGTACGATTATTTATGGGGGAGACGCTAGCAAAGGTTGTAGTCGATTCCAAAAGGTATTTCGCAGGACTGGTGACTGTTTCGGTTGGTCAGTTTTAGGAGTTTTAGGCGTCAAGCGTTGTCTGTCGTGATGAACGAGAGCCACAGAAAGCTTTAGTAATTTGCAAAAAATGTCATCTCGTCAGTTTTAAATGTCATCGTTGACAAGCACTACGGTTGTTTATGCGGGCTCCCGTAAAATAATGGTATGGTCAGACGATTTGAATCGCTGGTGATCACATGCCTCACAGCTGATCAGCTTTATGTCGCCCTACTATTGATTGTGCCCAACACACATAGATGCTCAAATGATTCTGTTTGTCTTGAGCGTAAAGGACATTTTACCCTACGTATTTTTGACAGATGAAAAGGTAGGTGTATTTTCATGTGCATTTTTGCTAACAGAGTGATTTTGGACGCGTTAACGTGTGATGGGTGAGTGCATGGAGGTGCAACTTTGCTAACAATAACAGAGTGATTTTAGACGCGTGTGATGAGTGAGTGCATGGAGGTAGCTACCTCTAGAGTGTAACTACATGTTCTGAAAACCATTTCGTTTAGTGTTATGTCGTCTTCAAATTTCCTGATCTAATTCATTTGTTAACATGCAAAAAAAAGAAACGAGCAAACAAAACAATCAATTTGACGTTTAATGCATACTCGACTCGGAAACAAATCCATGGCATTGTTTTCACATGGAGGTATAAACGAGACCTAGTTTGCTCATACGAAGATTTTATCGGTATGATTTGATTTTCTAGAGTGCACTATTTTTTCTAATGTAATCGCCTTTTCCCGATATTCCTTTACGAATAGTGAGTCATTTCATGGTGGTAGCAGCAGGAGTTTTGTTCAAGTTTAACTGTCTGGTTTGGTATGTCTCCTGCCCGTAGTAAGCACGTAGTGTGCCGTGGATGGGAACGTTTTAGGCGGGCTCTGCGTGAGAAACAGCGTGCTTGACATGTCAATGACTGTTGGTTTTGATTGATTGAAATTTGTGATTGTTTGATGAAATAGGATCAGTACACATGCAGAGATATTTACCAGTATTTCATCCCGTGATTTGTCAGCATATGTGTCATGTACTACTCGATGCAGTTTCCGTTTGCGGAAAATTTTGCGTACTTGCGTAATTACACGCAACGAAATAATTTTGAATGCATATTGAGCCGGTCATTGCGTACGGCATACGTTACTAAATTGGCTGCTTTATCTTGCAAAAATATACAAAAGCCCGCTTCAAAAGGGGCACTGATAGGCACCTTCTGTTCTCCGTGTATTTTGAATAAGACTGAATCACTCTAAACTACGCGACCAGCTTCTGATAAAATGTAACAATATTGTGTCAGCAGCAAGAACCGATATACTAATCCGTCGATCACGCGTCACAGTGAACACGTGCTGTGAAATGTGGATGTTTGACAAAGTTATCTGTTTGGGATCAAACGGTCCGTCATGACGGGACGAAAAAATGAAGGCGGCGTTCGACGTCGACTGCATTGGCCACGAATGATGCCGTCCGCAAAGTAATGCAGTACCGAAAAACCGTCATTAATATTCAACTTTTTTCGCTACTCGGAAGTTGAAAGAACGGCTAGTACGGGATCGAAATAAAATACTCGAGACAGAACGTCGACTTTCAAAGTCTGAAGGAGCCATGCTCTGCCCGATGGCTATCCCTTGGTGGAGCGTAACGGTGCGGAGGCCCGCGCTGTTTTTGGAGTTTGGTGATGAATGCCGCAAATAACAACATTGCAGACGGCTTGCTGAAGCAAACAATGTTCGTTCGTATAGCCATGACATGCATGTTGATGATGCCGATCATTGACCAATGTAATTTTGTCTTTCATAGTCAGGATGCAAACCTTTCGATAATACAACCAATGATACAGTCGACCATCGCAGAATTACGGACAGTGTTAGATGTAAAGGAATCATGAACGCGAGTTCAGAGAAGAAATCGAAGCCAACCACACGACCTGACATATGCTAATGAGAGCTGCGTCATCCGCTTTGCCTGTGCAAACTCGCGTCGATGCTTCATCGCGCGGAACATTTGATACAGCGAACGGAGGAGCGATTTCCTGCCAACTGTACTACATGTACTAATATCCTATTGTGTCTTGACAAAGTCATAAATGCAAGTAAATACCCAGAGATTGACAATGAACTCCGTGACTACGGTATCGAGGCACTTGAAACTTCATCGATCATCTTGGATCAGACTACGTAAACCGTGAGCACTCACGGCAACGCATTTAGAAACGACTTCAGACAAGCGAAGTTTACGCTGAGAACTCGGAGTCATGTCGTTTGCTAGTTCAAGAATATGCGGAAAGGTTTCCTGCAGTTCGACAATTGACATGTATTGCAGTAGTAATTCCTGTATCCTTGGTTGCATGCGAAAAGGGCTTCAGCTGCTAAAACAGGAGCCCGTTGTAGATTTTCCGACGGCAATGTAGATAATTGATGTTGCTCTCAATGGAAGGGCCGTGTGTTGCCGATTTCCCGTACGGCAGAGCAAGGGAGATATTTGCCTCGAGGGCTCGCAGAAACCCTAGGAATTCTTAGATGTTGAATGTTATTGAGATTTGTCAAAGTAAACAATGGCCCGTTTATGATAGTGTTGGTATTGATAAAGCTTGATTGATCACAAAGCCATTCGATAACGCCTAATAATACTCAGAATTCAACATTAACACAATTATCAGTAGTTTACAGCTACTAAACATTCCAAACAATGTAAACAGCGGGGACTGTGTCATCTTTCGATGACTTGTTTAATAATGAAACAACAAGGATAGGATCATATACTAATCTGTTCACTCTGATTCCCTGTAAATAGGTTTTCAATCACCATTGACAATGATAGATTAAGACCAAACCACACTAGTGAAAAGGCAGTTCTATGAAACTGTGCTATAAGGATGTAATTTTGAATGATTTTGAGGCATTTTTCAGAGAAGAAATTTCAAAATTTGAAACAGTAGGCAGATGATGCAAAGGTGTAGAACTCATGAATTCCACATTACCTTATTTGCATTTCCAATGTGTATTGAAAATGTATCGCTTTGGCACAGCTTAAAAAGTGTTGCCAATTCACACAAGTATGCGTTTCAACTCTTGTCAATACTAGATATGAATAGTGCATTTCAACTCTTGTCAATACTAGATATGAATTGAAAGAACAAAAAGAGAAGAATCCAGCACATCAGGGAAGCAGTGAGATCATCAGAATCGACCAATCAGAGCATGAGACAGCCAAATGGGTGCGAGAAGTGCAAGGCATAACAGAGAGGTACACTTTCTTCTTGTCATTGTCCACAACTATTAAAGGACTAGTTACTATAACTTTTGTTGATTTTTCACTATTTTTGTTCTCAATATCAACTACAGTTTCTTGTTCTACTCTCCAAAGCATGTTGAGATACACAGTATTCAGCTTGTCAACTCATTTAGAGATTCTGTTTTTGCAAGCTTAATAGTGGTTGTTTCAACACATTTTTAGGAGTAGAACAAGAACTTGCAGTTGACAGAAAAATTAAAGTAGTGAAAAAAATCATCCCAAGTTACTGCTACTGGCCATTTTTAATAGAGAGTTCAATTCCAGAAAAGCTGTCCAATTACATCCCTTCCTTTCAAAGAAATTTTAAAAAACTCTTGAAACCTGTGAAAGTCAGACATGAGTAAAAACATAGAACATTGAGTATTTTAATCTTTCCAGTGTATCAGCAGATTTGGAAGATAATTTCAAACAAAACAGAGCTCTTCTGTTCCATTACTGCCTTGATAAGAAACTTTGCGCAGTCTCTTCAGAACATATAGGGGTTATACATGAGATTTGGTAATGGATTTGAATTGTGATTTTGAGTAAGCAGATGACAGAAAAGTTGATGCCTGCACTCACAGCAGATGATCTACGTATTGATATCCTCAAAAAATTGAAGGTAAATGTATTGTCAGCCAATCAGAATGACCCTATTCCTGATTAGTATTTTTACTTTATTTATAATGCAAGTTTAGTGAATACTGAAGTATGGAATGTAAAGCTGACAGAATGACAACTAGGTGTTTAAAGACAGTGTGTGCTGGCATACTTGTAGTGATTATTCGTGTGAATAAAAAGCAATACTAACCAGTATGCTTGATGATTTCAGTTATCATTCTAGGAAAGGTGTTGATATTGGTCAGACTACAGTACTCATCCATGCAACTCCAATGACTGGCAGAAGGTAAGTACGTCATATTGATCAGTTTACCGTACTTCTCTGTAACTGCTGAACTGATGTCTCAGCCAATTGTAAAGGTCAACACTACGTGTTTGAAGTGATAAAGATAACCACAGCCATGTGTAAGAAAAGAGGTCATTTTCAAATAGGTGGAACCTCAGGAGGTATCCTTGGTATACCTCTGCCTTGCTTCTGTTTAGGTTACCATGGCTCTGGTGTTATGAATATTCATGAAACTCATTTACATAGATGAGTGTTAAAGCAGTGTTGCAGCCAGGACGCGCCCTTGCAACAATGTCCCCAAAATGGAACCTGTTTGTCCCGCATTCTCACGTACTGCAGGTCACATCAGGCACACTCATGTGTCAACTGTGTTGGGTGTAGTCTGAAAGTAGCTGTGAAATCACAGCAGTGCTGTGGCCTATTGATCGTGCTCAGGCCCAACCGTGATCAATAAGCCACAGCACCGCTGTGATATCACAGCTAGTCTGAAAGTAATATCTGTTACTGACAATAACCTTTGTTTTGCATGATTATTTTGAGGCTAATGTTTAATGTACTTTCGGAGCTGTGATTAAAAGGAATTAGAACACTGAACTTGATATCATAACTTGCTTGTTGTCCAACTGAGCTCTGATTGGCAGATCGGCTATACTCGCTTGAAATTCAAGCATAATGACGCGGTCTCGATAACTTTACTTTTTTGTGAAACTACATGTAACTAATTTGTTACAAAATAGTATACCGGTAAAATTTGATCGACGACTGCCGCATGTTGTCCCCAAAATGTGCAAAATGTTCCCCAAAATAAACGATAGTGGGATACTGTGTCCCTTGATTTAAAATTCCTGGCAGCAACACTGGTTGAAGCATTCACACCTCTACTACTGCCTGTTACTTAATGATCAGGATTATACTGTGGGCCATAATCAGCCTGAACAGCTTTATCTTACGTTGTTTGTGGTAATACTATTTCAAACACATTTGTCACCGCATTTGTCTTTCTTGTTTTGCAGATACATATGTGGTGCTGGTGGTGTTATAACACTTGTCTTTCTTGTTTTGCAGATACATATGTGGTGCTGGTGGTGTTATAACACTTGAAAAACAATGGGCTGTTCAGCCTGTTTCATTTGCATTACAAACAACAGTACAGGTGAGTTACAGTGATGTGTTCTCAAGGAAGTCAAACTTGTCACTGACAATGAGTGATATTGGTGTGTTTTAACGGATGTCAAACTTGTCACTGACAATAAGTGACATTGATGTGTTCTCAAGGAAGTCAAACTTGTCACTGACAATGAGTGACTTCGATGTGTTTGTACGGATGTGAAACTTGTCTCTGACAATAAGTGACATTGATGAGTTTTCATAGAAGTCAAACTTTTCACTAACAATGAGTGACATTGATGTCACTGACAATGAGTGACATTGATATTTTTTCACAAATGTCAAACTTGTCTCTGACAATAAGTGACATTGATGTGTTCTCATGGAAGTCAAACTTGTCACTGACAATGAGTGATATTGATGTGTTTTCACAGATGTCAAACTTGGGCATCATTTTACAAGTTGTATAGCCACAAACTGATGACATCAATCGACATACACAATACACCGTGCCATACAAGGCGTCTGTGTTTTGTGTACGGCGATTTGACGTCATCAGTTTGTGGTTATACAACTTGTAAAATGGTGCCCAAACTTGTCTCTGACAATGAGTGACATTGATGTGTTTTTACGGATGTCAAACTTGTCACTGACAATGAGTGACATTGATGAGTCTTCATGGAAGTCAAACTTGTCACTGACAATGAGTGACATTGATGTGTTTTCATGGAAGTCAAACTTGTCACAGACGATGAGTGACATTGATGTCACTGACAATGAGTGACATTGATGTGTTTTCACAGATGTCAAACTTGTCACTGACAATGAGTGACTTTGATGTGTTTTCATGGAAGTCAAACTTGTCACTGACAATGAGTGATATTGATGTTTCTTCATGGAAGTCAAACTTGTCACTGACAATGAGTGACATTGATGTGTTTTCATGGAAGTCAAACTTGTCACTGACAATGATTGACATTGATGTGTTTTCACAGATGTCAAACTTGTCACTGACAATAAGTGACTTTGATGTGTTGTCATGGAAGTCCAACTTGTCACTGACAATGAGTGACATTGATGTGTTTTTACGGATGTCAAACTTTCACTGACGATGAGTGACATTGATGTGTTGTCATGGAAGTCAAACTTGCCACTAACAATGAGTGATATTGATGTGTTTTTACGGATGTCAAACTTGTCACTGACAATGAGTGATATTGATGTGTTTTCATGGAAGTCAAACTTGTCACAGACGATGAGTGACATTGATGTCACTGACAATGAGTGACATTGATGTGTTTTCACAGATGTCAAACTTGTCTCTGACAATAAGTGACATTGATGTGTTTTTACGGATGTCAAACTTGTCACTGACAATGAGTGATATTGATGTGTTTTCATGGAAGTCAAACTTGTCCCTGACAATGAGTGATATTGATGTCACTGACAATGAGTGACATTGATGTGTTTTCACAGATGTCAAACTTGTCACTGACAATGAATGACATTGATGTGTTTTCATGGAAGTCACACTTGTCACTGACAATGAGTGACATTGATGTGTTTTCATGGAAGTCACAGTTGTCACTGACAATGCGTGATATTGATGTTTCTTCATGGAAGTCAAACTTGTCACTGACAATGAGTGACATTGATGTGTATTCACAGATGTCAAACTTGTCACTGACGATAAGTGACTTTGATGTGTTGTCATGGAAGTCAAACTTGTCACTGACAATGAGTGATATTGATGTGTTTTTACGGATGTCAAACTTGTCACTGACAATAAGTGACTTTGATGTGTTGTCATGGAAGTCAAACTTGTCACTGACGATGACTGATATTGATGTGTTTTTACGGATGTCAAACTTGTCACTGACAGTGAGTGATATTGATGTGTTTTCATGGAAGTCAAACTTGTCACTGACAATGAGTGATATTGATGTGTTTTCACAGATGTCAAACTTGTCACTGACAATAAGTGACTTTGATGTGTTGTCATGGAAGTCAAACTCGTCACTGACGATGACTGATATTGATGTGTTTTTACGGATGTCAAACTTGTCACTGACAGTGAGTGACATTGATGTGTTGTCATGGAAGTCAAACTTGTCCCTGACAATGAGTGATATTGATGTCACTGACAATGAGTGACATTGATGTGTTGTCATGGAAGTCAAACTTGTCACTAACAATGAGTGATATTGATGTCACTGACAGGATGGTTAAAGTGCCAGTGGCAGTGACTTTTAAGGATTTTTTTTATTACTTTTGTTTTAAATGTCAACTACAGTTTCTTGTTCCACTCCCCAAAGCATATTGAGGTATACAGTGCTGAACTTTTCGATTCAGCCTGTATGTGTGTAGACTGTATTGTTATTATTGACAAGTGAATTCTGGTCGTGACTGAAATTCAGATGTAAACAATAACAATGTATTTTACACATACAGCCGCTGTATTGACTAGGTAAGTAGGTGTTACAATATACTTAGGAGAGTAGAACAAAAACTTGTGATTAACCTTCAAAGCAAAAACAGAGAAAAACATTCATCACAAATATGGCTACTGTCCAGTTAACCATAAATATTCATGATGTACCAAAGAAATGCTAATTTCCATTGACTTTTCCAAGCAGATATTGCCACCTAGTCATGGCAAACAACCTTTCTTTTCTGTATTCCAGGATATTTCAGCATATGATCCATCCTACAAACAATTCAAAACACTGGAAGAACTCTTTCCTGCCAAGTCAGTTTGCTTTATGCTTGGGACACCTCAGTATGGCTGTATGGGGGAGGTAAGCATGGAGGTTTTACTTGTCTGTGAAAATTCCATCATCAGGAGCTGAAGAAAGGATAATGATAGATGTTTTTTCCCCTTTTTTAATGTAGAAAGGTCAAACCATGCAACAGAACGTAAGAGGTTTTTATGATACTTGGGGATACGATAGGTTAGAAGGGATTAAAGTGTCTGGACATATCTAAACTTTACCTATCACCCCACCCCCTTTAAGATAGATAGGTTCATCTGATGTACATCCAGTTACCCTTACATTACAGTGGTTTCCGTTGAACGTTGGAAATACAGGAACTAGATCTAGACATACTGTTTAAATAAAGGAGTTGTAACACAATCAGGTGTCATTATCAGTCAAAAACAAAGAAATCAACGCTGCCAAAGTGTGAACATTGTCTGGAAGGAGGTCACATGTAGTCAAGGCAACACCACACAGCCACAATCCAGTACGTTTGCTGTCCAAGACAAATTATTTGTCTGTGAGGACCTTGTGGAGGTGTTTTGACTGCATCTGACCTCCTTCCTGACAGTGTTTCAGCTTTCGCAGAGTTGATTTCTTTTAAATCAATTGATATTACCATGAGACGGTAGTTACACCTGACAGTGTTGGCAACTCCTTAATTTAGACAGTATGTCTAGTAACTGTATTGCCAACGGTTCAAAGCAAACCACTGTAAGATAAATAGGTCCATCTG
>LD368434.1:15516-41307 GCA_001465055.1 Ptychodera flava
ATATATATATATATAGTCCAATCTTGGCTTTGAAATCACTGAATGAAAATCTAAATAAAGTTAAACCTGCATCAACAAGTCTGTTGGATGGGTCAGTCAGAGACAAACCATGAAGTAGTCAAAACCAAGGTCAAGGCCGTGCGAGTAAAAACAAACTGTTGTTTATATCATCTGGGAATAAAGATGTTTGAAGTAAATTTTCATGTGGTTATAAATAGTAGCCATAGGCAGAGTCTTCTTACTTATATCAAACACTGTCATATTGCTAAGAAGGAAAACGTAAAGAGATTTTTTTAAATTAAAATCATTACCCAGTTTTCAGACAATAGAATTAATTATTTTGTTAATGCCTCATAGTCATGTACAAACACTTTCTGAAACCGCTCTGTGGAATACAAGTTTTGCATTGACCAGTTACGTGCAGAAAAACATTGTTTTCTCAAAGTATCAGTAGTCAGTATGAGAAAATCCGGAAACGATTTATTTCTTGTTTATTCTCAAGTTACTTGGTCTACATGAAAGACAAGACAGACATGGTGGTAAGGTGACTTAGAGGACACCATTCACTCATCTTATGTGTCAGTAGGGTTTATAAAACTGGCCTGACCGGAAAACGTAACTTTTCAATTCACCATAAATCTTACACTTGTTAGGCACTCAGTGTCCATATGGACAGAGTACTCTTAAAGTGTAAAAATGTGATTGAACTAGAAAGCAATGGAATGTTTTCAGTCACATCTAACATCTTCCCCATCTGTCAAACTAATACAAGGGATTCTTGATTCTGCAAGTTAAATATCGACGTCATTCATACTTGTCAGCAAATTTAACTCTGCAAAATTGTAGACAAATTTATTGTAATTCAAGATGATTTTAATGCAAAACTTGCAAATATGATCAATATACAGCAACCACAGAAGTAATTGAAACGCCAGTGTGAGCCTGAGTTCATTATTGGCCATATTGTTTGTTCCTTTTATATTAAAATTTTCAAATCACCATGGCAACAAAACTCACCTTGTACGTATCCGATGCAAGACAAGCTGTTGAGTCTTCATAAGGTGATTTGGAAGGACTCCACCTGACCGGACACATTTCCACTCCGTGGGATTTAAAGCGTCCATATTGAGCCATCTGAATGGTGATTGCAGTTTCCTGAGGGCATTTCAGAGACAAAAGCTCACCATCGCAGGCCAATACAATCTTGGTTTGTAGCATCTTAAAAAGCATCCCTGAAAAAAGGAAAGAAATGTGTTTGATTTAACGAGAAATATGACATTGTGACATGGTTTGCATGGCGTAGATGGATGAGTTGGTTTGAACAATCTTTAAGTCTTTCAAACTAGTTTGTGATACATCAACCGCAAAAAACCTCTGGCCCAATTTCAGAAAAACAACAGATGGCTAATGGCCAAACAGGCGTCTCTTTGTCTGTTCTCAAACTATAATCTACACTCAAAGGAAGAAAAGAGATTTGTTTTGTTTGTCTTGGACTTACAGCCTGTCGACTCTCCGTGTGAGTTCTGTGTATTAAACTGATCCACTGGAGATTTCAACTCAAAACTGCGCCGTAATTTGACTCTGTGTTCCCGAACAACTCTGTTTTATAATTTTACAATGCATTCAATACATCCTGGCATTGATTTGACAAATGTGACTTCTGTAAATGTCGGTTTCGTCATTTAATTATTTTGACAGGCGACTGTCAGATAACCTGTTTCTGCGCGTCCGCCTTCATTGAACAAACTTCCATTTCACACAGAGAGGCCCTGTTTATGAAAACTTTAACAAAACTTGTGTATCTCTGAATGTTAAACAGGCATGAAGATGTACACTATTCTAATAGTAGCCTGATTTATAATAATATATTATTACTATACTTAGTACATGATAAGCTGCTGGCTCAGTGATGTATAAAAACATTGTATGATCTTGTCATCATCTTCTATCATTTTGCACATATTTCACTTCTATTTGCAAATGGTACAACATAAATGTTTTTTTTTTCAAAACCATGCAATGATATTTTCAGTAGGACATTAATCCTGTCAATGCAGTCTTACATTGTGTTGCCACACTTCTAACATTTATAACCCTAATATTCATCATCTGCAGGTTGCTGGTGATATCATACATTGTCATATTGGCCTCCAGAAAACATTGAACATGTCAGTTTGATTCTCTTAACCATGTTTTATTCCTGTCAACTTCACTATACTCTTCCCCCCCCCCCAATTATGATTCAGCACTGTAAGAGCACTATCCAATCAAGAATTTCAGCACTGTAAGAGCACTATCCAATCAAGAATACTAAGCCCTGTATTATGATCACAATAAATTGTAACAAATACACAACACTACCCTGTTCTTTCAACGGCCCCCACCTGGCCCAGCGCCACCAACCCCTAGGCCACACCACTTTGTAAGAATTCAAGTCCTGCAGCTACAACCAGATTGGGAGAACAAAGGCAAAACCAAAATCCTTACTGCCAAAAAACATAAACATTCTGGGTATCAAGGGCTCAAAGAACTGTAACCACTGCTCTGAGAGTTCATTTCAGGTCACCCCCTAGCCATGCCACACACTCCACTGTAAAACAGCGAGCTTGGCAGGACGTGTGTGTTCAAATATCAGCAGTAATTGCTGCCAGGTCTCTGAGGGGTTAGTGAGATCATAATTGAATAAGCAAACACAAAACAAAACCCATACCCTGGATGTAAAAAAGAAAAACTTCCCTTTTACATCAGTAAGAGTATATCTGACTACTCTTTGGGGATTCTGTTACGCAGTACTATAGATACCAGGCCAAGGAATTCCAACCAAGTCTGGTGTAAATAACTTCAAATATTTGCAAGCCTCCACATGACAGACCTGGATGTTGTAACCACTGTATAATGATATGTTATCACGTTATACGCAAAGTTTTGAAGAATTATCACACAGGAAAAGATAATTTTTCGATAAATATCACACTTGCTCAGTTGATTTGAAAAGTCTATGATAATTTTGCTATTGTCACAATATCAGAGTAATGTGTGTCCCCGCAATAAACTATAATTGAGTACAGAGATATCAGTTTGTAAGTTGTTGATAGTGGGTTATCAAACAAGCACATACTAAACCATTGTGTATCTACAGTTACAAGATATGTTTGCAAAAAATAGAAATTCAAAGTTGTTAACACAAATGTCAATTTCTAAATTTACCTAGTTTAAAGTTTAAAAGTTTATCAAGTTCAATCTAACTAGGTGTTCAACATATTAACTGATGGGCTAAAACTTTTCTAATAACCTTTAAAACACTCTCTGGGAAAATATTCAAAGTTTGAAACTTATTTTTAATTTTATCATAATAAATACTGGATTTGATAAACCCCATGTACAGTGCTATTACACTCTTGACGGGTTAAAGGTTCCATCTTTAGACACATTTCAATTTATTTTTGCTTCCTTTGAGACATTATTCAGATTTATTTTTCCTTAACAAGGATGGTGTGCTTATTATTGAACTGACTGACGCATGCCTCAGGTCATCTGTCATTGCTCAGCCTATACTCACTTCAGTGATCTATGCTGCACCAGAAAGCTGATGTACACACACCCAGTTTAAGGATGTATATATGTACATTGTGCTAATATACTGATTCATTCATTGGCTAGTGGATGTGGAATTGCCAATATTTTCACAAAACTTCCTGTCTCTATTCGTGATTTCTCAATCTATTTATGACTTTTTGAATTTTCTGTTCACCCAAATGTCAGCATTGCTGAGTAAATGTTCTCGCTACAGTGCATTTGTAATCATACATTTTAGGCACATGCTAGGGTGATACTAAGACTTTCAGAAACTGCTGTTGCGTGGAAAAAATTGGAGAAATCCCAATCTCTCTTACCACCACAGCGACCAACGCCAGAATTTAATCCAGCTATTAAACTGCAATGTGTAAGCTATTCAATAGACACCCGATACCGCAAGTTTAAATAAGTCCGCTATGTTCATTTCCAACCAATTACACAAACAAATATTGAATGGAATGTGTCCTGTGGTATTTATTTTTTGCTTAAGACTTGTGACCCTGGATGACCTTTGACCTGTGGATTTGCCACACAATCATCCTACCTGACATCATTGATAATCTTAAATGTCAATACACGTACAGCCTACTTGTAGTAATTCGATATTTAACATTCTGTATGTGTGTGTGTACCTGAATGCCCCACTAGTGCCATTGTACAAATGAGTACATGTGTGATATTTTTTACTAAATTGTTTATCTTAAATAAAATATTGAGATTGTAGCAATAATATTTGGATTTTGACTGACTGCATATTCATTTTGTTGCATGCGCAGCACATATCTATTAAAGTACATATCTTTATTTATGATGAACTTTCTTTGTGCGGAAAATATGTAAAAACATAGCGTCAATTCACTGCCATAGGACTCTGATATGTCATGGGCTGGTGTTATGCAAAATATAAGCTACACCCACAAACTTTTTAAAATTTGTTACGCAATCCTGTCCCGTAAAATTCTTCCAGAATTAACAGGGTATTCACAGGATTGTTCTATTTTTGGGATTTCACAGAAATAACAGTGGTAAAACTTTTTGAAAAAATATTTCAGAATGTTTGAAATTTGTGACAGGAAGCTGGCAAATTCAGGAATTAGAATTAGTACAGTGGAAATTCCATGTCATTGGAGCTGGAGTATTTGCGTCTTTGTAATCTTCAGATTCACAACAAGTAGCTTAGGTATGACTCATTCAGATCTGATGTCACGGAAGCCATGCTGTACAAATGTGAGCTTTTCACTGTTCCCATGAGTAAACAGCACACCGTTCATCAAACGGCTGACACAGTTCACTGAAATACAAACACGAAACCTCAACAATCTACAATTCATTCTTCAATGGTGCAATATCATTCTAATACACAACAGTTGATAATTGACGTAAGCACACTGAAAGCTCCAAACGTCAAAGAAGCCACAAAGTGTGATAAACTAGAGTGTAAATAATGTTTTATTTCTTAATTTTGAGAAAGTCGCTGTTTTTTTCTCTTTCCTTTATATTTTTTGCTATGTTCATGCAAAAAGAAATTGAACCCTCATAATTCGTAACATGGTATTTGTTGAATGTTAGCCTTCATTACTTTGCAGCAATTTCTCAGTTGCCTGTCACTTTGAGAAAAGCCATTCATTCATTGACAGTACATCATAGCACACTACTGGAATAACACTTGAATTTATTTTGCCACTACTCTGTGTCCACAATCAATCCAATAACAACTGCAGGTATTGGCCAGATTGCCCTCTAAATTCCTCATCTTCAAGATGCTGAGCAAACAACTTGTCAAATGACACAAATTGAAAAGTTCAAAGACCGAGATTTATTTTCCCCTTTACCATTTTTTCCAGTAGCATGACATGTGAACACTGTTTCTAAGGAAGTATCGGATACCACAAGACAGGACAGGTCTCCTTTAAGGATCACTGTCAATGAATCAAACACTAACCCACTTGAAAAAACATTCCGTTCTTAAGTTGTGGTTTCTACACACTTTATTGTAAAGCACAGCTTTTGTGTAAAGTGTCTCAGACTGGACTGAAAAATTCACAGAGTATAGCTTGAAAACTCCACAGATCGTACCTGCCCCTGCTTCTGGCTATTTGGTCCTCAGGTTTTCAAAACAATGTTCAAAACTTTCACCAAAATTTTTTTTGCTGCACACTTCTTAACTACATAGCTATCGGCTTCTCTGTGGACAATGACCAAACTTTATGACGGCAGCTCATATTCTCAGTTGTGAACGCAAAATGCAGGGAGAAGTACACTACTTCAAAAGTGAATTGAGTGACAAGTGGAAGAATGAAACCCTTGAATTCACATCGATGAGGAAAATCAAATGAAGCGTACCTTGGTATTAGGACTAACCAACGCCTTTGAAATCTAACCGGTACAGTGACCAAAAGGCGAACCGCGGTGAAATCCAATTAGCAATGTGCACAGAGCTCAGGGACAGACCATTTCATTTTAAGGGGAGTTTTCACTTAATCTGTATATTTTAATAATTATTCTCAATAGTTTATGCGAAAAAGCCACAAACTAAATCAGTCAATGAGGACACAAATATGTTACAGTAATTTACCTCAACATCAGGACCCAAGTTTATTTTCAAGATTTGTCCCTTTTCCCCCGGAACAGGTATAGACATTAAATCCCAAAGGGACAAATGCTGCAGGTAAATGACCCTTTGCATGGGAGACAAGGCATCGTGTCGTTAAGTCTATGAAGAATTTGCACATCAGTGAAAAATCAATGCTTTAGTTTATATGCTTAAATGCTCAGACCCAAGCACAGACACCGACAAAGTAACACAAACACTCTCCCCACAATGGTCAGGATTTTGAACCCGTGCAATTGATTGTAATCTCATCGCATTTCCGGAATTTCGATGTACAGGAATTTGGCAACTTTTGAGCCAATTTTGACCCTTTCAGCTTGAAAAAACGTCCAAATTGTTGGTGTGACTTTTCAATCGGAAAAACTGAACAACTTGATCTCTCTGTCAATGGTTGTAAGCAAAGTATATGTGGATTTCATCTCCTGGCAAAATAGAGTTTGTCAACGCTAAAGTTTGCAGTCCTGATATGTATAAAAACAATAACCCTGGGGTTTGATGAAAATCAATGCAAAGACAAAAATTATTGGATCTCATGAGGTTGCCAGTGTGTACAGGGAAGATATTTTGCATTGAAAACAGAGGACACACCACTGAGTGTATTGCATATGTTTGATATTCCAGAGGTAACTCATTTATTCATTAATTTAATTATTTGTTTATTTATCTATTTGTTATTTATTTATTTATTCATTCATGTTAGGTTTCAATTTTATCATTTCTATCCTTTTCACAGAACACTTTATTTTTATAATCCATATTTCAGAATGCTGTATATGCCAACAGTTTCTAAAACCTACACTAATTCCATTGTTATAAAAATGACTGTGTTTTGTAGGGAAACTGTCAACATACAGGCATGTTATGCCACAGCAAACTTACAGAGGAATATATACTGATACATAAAAGTCAAGTTTTTGCACATATTGTTTCTCCCAGGCTTACAGAGTTAAATGTGAAAACTTAATTACAAGTGATAAAATTTTATTCATAAAAAAGAGTTTGAACAAGAAGCAAAGGACTGCATTTAGAATGACACTGCCCATAAATTTTAGAAGACTCCGTCAATAAAATTTGAAACGGCTGTTTTTCTCTGTGCTACTATCCTCTCGGGAAAGCATGGATTTCTGATTTTCAAAAGAATCAGGCAAGCAGAGTCTGTATTCCAGGTTTTCAAAATAACACCATGCAACTTGAAAAATAGGGGGAAAATAAACAGATTAGGAGCCAGGACTTTTTATTTTTTGTGAAAATCTGACCCTTGGGTATATCTTTGTAACAAAGACATGACTCTTAGCGTAATCATCTTAAAGATGTCAAATTTTTCAAGTAGGTCTTTGAGAAGAATATGAATGCAGTCTATTGGACAGGGAATTTCACATTCCACACCTTGTTTATCATCTATCATCAGTGCAGCTACAATGTCACTTTTTTTAAACAAAGGAGTATTTGCCTTGAAAGAGAATTTATTTAATTGTTTGTATTTGCTTAGTGGTGAGCAAGAAACCTCAATATCAGTGGGCCGTCCCATTTCATTGCTTTAGTGATGGGCTTAGGGGCATTCTCAATAACAGCATACAACAATTTACAGGTATCTGCTAAAATTCATTGTATTCTCTAACAATTTTACCAACAATTCCTTTTAAATACTATATATAAACGCTTTTCTAAGGTCTGACAAAATCATTTGGTACATATGAAAATGTGAAGGAACCAAATGGTTTTACCCTTTCACTGCCATAGTTTTGCCCAAACCCATGTTATCATCGGTGAATGTCGACCTGTTTACAGGGCATTGGGGGTGAGCAGGTTTAAGTTCTATCTTTTTGTTCTTTCTTCTCAGATTTTGACAGTTTTGGAGGATATTCATATTGCATTCATTGCTTGTGAACTCTATTCATAACATCACCTTAACAGAACACTTGCTGACAATATTCTTCAACTACAATGGTCTGACAATTTAAGAATATGATTAAATTTGAACATCATTGGAAAGTATACAGTCTGTGAATTTTATCATCTTTTGATGATATTGCATTAATTTTAAGAACTCATGGTGAAAATTAATGGAAAATTCTGCTACATTATGAAAACTTCAAAAAACCAAAGAAAAGCAACAGTACAGTACTACCAATATTTATTGCTATAATGTTTACGTCCCAGAGCATAGACCACTTTTCACTATAAAATGAGAGATTTTAATTGCTTTGATGCACAGTCCCTCCATCCATGTTTAACATATCATGCTGTACAAGAAATCAAAATCTGAAAGACTTTACAGAAGTACCTGAGCAAATTTCAGACAGCACCATTTTGTTCACTTTGGAGAAGACCCCTCATTCACCCAGCAACAACAGTTGTCAGGTTGCATAACGTATGATGCCCTTGGATGACTCAGTTTACTATTTACGTTCACAGTCTCCAGTGAATTGGACTCCAGGTGATTTCAATTCACACCCATAATCCTTAACCTCGTTTTTTTTACCAAACTATTCCATCAAAACATTTCTTTCAGGGATGATTTCTGGTACAAAACGTCTCGGAATGTTTCATGATAGGACGCACATTTTTTTGGTTTTTGAAGTTGTTCTTAAGGGGGATCTGACAGACAGTGAAAGGGAATGTTTTTGTCAAATACCATGGCAACTGTTATCTGTGTTTTGAACCACAAACAAAAACTTTTCATCCCATGAGGAAGCAAACAGCAATTTAAACGAAGAGGTACGGTGAAATTATGCCTCCACTTGCTTTGAAATATCCCCCCAATGACGAAAAACAGCTCTTAGTCTGTTTTGAGATCTAGTTGTTTCCGTGAACTAAAGAACAATAGTTGTGTTGCGAATTTGTTCAGACTTCAAGATAGAATATCTGCCGGGTATGAGAGTAAAAAAAGTACACCCTTTGGGCAAATTGGTCAATATACATTCATGAGTACTGAAGTGAATCGTGAAGAGTGAGTTTGGTGTCTTAATTTATTTCCTTGTTTTGTTTTGTTTCCAAGTCTTCAGGACATATTGCAACAGAAACTGTTGGCGCATTTATGAGACAGACGATAAAGCGATGGATGACATTGATGAGACAATTCTGTTGTCTTTTCCAGCAACTGTCAATATTGACACAAAGTAGTTATCTCTATGAATATTATCAAGATAAGTATCATGGGTTTAACAATGTCAAACTTCTGTAAGGAGTCAGTAGCTGCAACTTTAATGATTTTTTGTTCACTGCATTTGTTTTGAATGTCTACCGCAAGTTCTTGTCTTACACCCCACAGTATGTCAAATCACGTTATGTTAAGCTTGGCAACGCATCGCAGTCGATGCATGCATGGAATGCAGTTATTATCTTTTCAAAACAAAATATATCAAGAAATCTACTTTCAAATTTGTGAACTGATGAACATTAATACAGAATTAGTTCATCCCTTGATGGAAATTTGATGAAAGAGAGGAGTTTGGGTAAATATTAAAACTGCCATAAATGTTTTGACTTTTGAAAAGAAACTCTGATATGTAATTGCACCCATGATTGGTTGAAACACTAATGTATCAATATTTGCGACCAATGAAAAAGTCAAACACGGTGCACAACTACGAATTCACATTAATGATAAATAAAAGGCCAATGTTTACAACAGAACTGCAAAATTGAAAGTTTTCATATACGGATACAAATGAAGTTCAATACAGCATGAAACTTGCCAAAATCATGACAAGTACATGTACAATACCCTTGAACCAAACAAGTTGTGTTCTTGTCCATCAGAAATGTTTGACATAGTTCTGGAGTGTTTAACATTTGTTTTGACATAATTGCTACTCAGAATGAATAAAGTGGTGTGCCAGGAGCCATTACAAGTGTTCTTACGTAAGACAGTCGAAGGACAAAGGATCACTGGACACTTTAAAAGGAATCTCCAACCACCAAAATAGACGCAGTTCGACAGGTGTCAAGACTCACTTTCTTTAATTTTCTCTCTCAATTACATGGCACAATTCATTAGTACTGGCCTTCTGTTTACATTTCAGCTTACAATGTTATTGTGTGTACACTGCACTGTGCAATTCAAAACCTAGCACCAATCAAGATGCATCACAAGTTCAGTTGTACGCTGTCATTTATAAATGCCAGTGGAAGGGAAAGGCACAGAACTGCATTTGACTTTCGAACAAAAAGTTTGCTTTGCAGTATATTTAGTAGAAATCAAATTAGAGTCGCAACCGTAAATCATAAACTCCCATTGTTAAATCTTCTTTCTGAAAATGCCAGGGCCAGGTAACAAAGCTGCTCATGCAAAAAGCTGATAGCAAGCACTTTCAGATGGGAACGCAATATTTTTTACATCCATATGTTGTGTAATGGTCAGGTGGGCAGATTTCCTCATTAGTGGATGGAGAAATTTCATTCCACTTCTCAGCAGGCAATTTGATGAAGGCACAATGGATGAACAGAGGGTATGATTTAATTCTTTCAGGAGTTTGCTGATGGGAAGGGGAGACGCATACGGCAAAGACATGCCAGTGGGAACTTTTGTAGCGAGAAGTGTTTGTGCTGTGAAAGAGTAATTGGGGAGATTTCCTGATTAGAAGAGGGGAAATGGGCGGCAGAGAAATTTCAAATTGTAGTGACTCGATAGCCACCTAAGAAATGGCAATTAAACTTGTCGAGATGAAGGCCCTATAAGAGTCACCATGCTAGAGCTGAGCATTGTAAATTGTCCAGAATTGGCACTTCTATCAATTTTATATTCATTGCCTTTTCCACTATGATGACCATAATGTGATTTTCCTTTCACTGTTGATGTCTATAGGACTAAAGAAAGCATTCAACACCATTGTTTTGATACATCTTCAGAGTGTACCCGAAAATAACCTAAAATTTCACCAACATGTCTGTGTAACTTTGACAAAATTAAATAGTGGCTCCACCATATATACATTGTGAGATCATCTGTTTTGTTTCTTTATTTATTTATTTGTTGGTTTCTTTGTTTGTAAATTCAGTGAATGATGTAAAATGCGTGCGTTAGTCTGGCACTACCATGAACCTTGGACGAACAGACATTGATTTGATAAAAAGGCAATGAACCATTGTTTGCACCATTGCAAAAAGTCTATTTCATCCAAACAGCATTTTGATTCCATCTAAAAAATATAAACTTAGAGCACTTTACGCCACATTTTATAACATATGAAGTTTACACAATAGTCATATTACGTAGTTACAGTTTTTCATCCTCAAAATCTGAGAAGACTGCAACTGGCCAACCAGAATGATCCACGCAACTTATGAATATTCATCAGCTAGGTGTGCCATCACTGCAGGATTGCATATGAGAAGGGGGAAAACGGTATATCCAGCCCAGGACTGAAATCACATTGTGTGGTAATACTACACTGGTAGATTTACAGTCAAGGCAGAATTCATCTAGGCACCTCAAGGACAGTTTTGTGGATTCTTATAGTTGATTCTTTGCTTGTCCATAGACCTTTCTCTTGGCTCTATGGCTAGTCCAGTTACTCATTTTGAAATTTGTACAGTAAATTTATTTGTTCATCCTCTTGTTTTTGTGAAAATAAACACTTTGTATTTCAGCTTCTGTCCACAGAGGTTTAATATACTAATTACTGCTACTCTTTATGCAAAATGTCACTAAAATGGCAATCAACTTGATTCTTTTTTGCAACACTTTGCATGATACCACTCCCTGAATTGTACTCTCATTTTCTTTCACAAAACAAAAAAATGCAACTGATCAAAAGTACTACTTTTGTGTTGTGTAAGACTTCAGCTGATTTTCAAAATGGTCTACGGAGACAGATTTTGTGATCTGATACTTGAAGGAGACTGTAAAATCAGACTTCACACTATTAGACTGACAATGATTAACTCAAGCTGTTTTCTGAAGGTCAAAATCCACAGAGCCAAGGGACTTGCATGTTTCTGTTTGTTTTTTTTTTGTCAATATTTGTTTACTTTATTTACCCTAATGATCTGCTGTAGTTTGTTTATTGTTTTTCATTATTTCTTTGTATCGATTGTGAATCCACTGTGCCTTCTGGGGCAGAAGGACTATTTCAGTTAATTCTTTGCTCCCTTTTCCACCAAATTGTTCATACATCCTTGTTATCTGTGACAAATGACAGGGAAATGGGTTTAAATACTCAATAAAAGTCACAACTTTGAGAAGTCATTTGCACATTTGTTCATCTTTCATAAGAAATAGCACACATTGCTTAGTAACCATCAGTAACAGAACCCTGGACCACAGTACCTCTATCACAGAGGGACCGTGCCAGCGCCTGGACTCATTTGTCTAAACAATGCAACTGAAATATGAGTGTTTCTAGGAAAAAAAAAAGCCAACTCGAAGCATTTTTTTTCACTTTTTCAAAAAATATCAACCATATTCTCTAACTTTACTGTATTTATGAGTCTCAGCAAAAAAAAAGAAAGATTTGAAAAAATTTCCTAAGATCCACCTACCGTAATTATCGGAAGCATTTCACCACTAACTCACACGTTTTTTGATTTGGCCTAAGTTCTGGTGTAGAAATTCTTTGCATATCATGAATTAATGCATATCAGCACAGTACATGTATTTCACATCCATTACTAGTTTTAAGGGATTTATCGAAGTCTTTTATATATATTTATATTTTAAATATACTTCATCATGTGCATTTTGTTGGCAAATACTTTGTTGGCAACAATGCAGATGCACAATAAATGAATTTGAAAACTTGTTTGTTTTGACTACAAAATAATCAAAGTATTACAATCCCATATGTAGATCTGAGTTCTGATTCTTGATGTGGAAGTTCTGTGGAATAATCCTGCAATCATTTCACATGCAAGGATAGAGATCTAGGTTATCTGTGTAAGGTATTCTTGCTAAAAAGTGGCGTATAACTTGCTTATTGTGTGCTAAATGGCCATGCAGGTGATAGTTGGGTACTTCTCAATGCATCTCAGAGTGATAATGTCATGTGCTTCATTAAGCATCAACAAAACCACTTACCATGATCCCCTGGGCTTAACTGTGTTGATAGCAAAGAATAGGCAAAATATCAATACACCTATAGCCCCCCCCCCCCAGAACATCCCTGTAGTACAATGGTCCTGTTGTCATCCATGGTAGTGTAAAGACAATACCATATGAGCTGGGGGAGAAACAGGTGGCTGAAAGAATGGAGCATTCCTGTGGCTAGTAGTGTGGAAACAATATGTGCCACATGAACTGTGAAGAACACTTTGTATTCTGGCAGTGGTGAGTTCACATGAGATATAGAATCACACTGGTAAATGTGTATGAAAACTTTGTGGTGAATCCTTTGTTAAAAACAGTTTGGAAATCAATTCAATTCAATGTCAGCATGTTCGAATGTTTCATAGATAAATTCTGCAAATTCTAACTGACACGTATCAAGACAGCTTTCACAGGTGTATCCACAAGCTTTCATGGATGACAATATTTTTGACTGAAAAGACTAAAACCCAACATGCTAATATTGAACAAGACTTCCAATTTCTGAAATTTTAAAAGTAGGCGTGGTCCACTAAACTTAGATTACAAAACTCAATTCTCCAGTTTTGATATTTTCAACTCAGTTTTTGTAAAGATGTTTCCTGAAATTCAAGATGATGTTCAAGGTTTGTAGTGGACCATTACAGCCTCTTCAATCATTCACTGCCTGCCCTTAATCCAATGTTGTCCATTATATTGCTGTTGTTTTTTCTTTTTCAAGAGTGCGAAGAGATAGCTTTCTCTAAAACGATAGAGCCGTGAACCATTAGCAATTAATGATGACCAAAATTCCTATCGATTGCCACACAGTGTAATTACAGCAGCTCCATGGATCCTCATCAAAGAGTTGGATGACGCAAAAAGCACTAAGACCAGGGCTTAGCGGTGTCACTGTAAATTGGACTTAATGAATCCCTATTGAGTAATTAATGATGGACTATGCAGATTAAGATCTACTAATTAGTGAAGGAGAAGTGGACGTCCATGGGGAATTACAGTCTCTGTCCTTGATTTACATATCCTAAGATGAGAGATTAGCCGTGACTGGTCATTTCTGGAACCTTTGAGTGTGTGTGGTAACTCAATGAGAGGTGATATGGAAGAGGTAGATTGGAAAATCTTGGAAGTTGTGAAAAGTCCCTTCATACGGATAAAATTCCAAAACCATTGGCATGCAAGAAGATGCGAAGATTAATCATGTCAGGGAAACTCAATTTTCAAATTCTACTCCAATACCATACTGATTCACTGCTTGAATTTCAAAGGACTTACAACTAACAGAGGACTTCAAGAGCTGGAACAAAGTATGAAGTATAGAATCGTGAAAGCAGGTTGAGTGATATCTGATATTATGAATGGGATGCACACTTGACCTACCGCACTGCAACAATGTACAACATTAATTGCAATTGGGCTAGTGTTTCATCTTGTAAGTGGTATTGCCATCCATTTACATCCTTCGGTCACTCAAACAACCATAGACTTCAAATGATGACCTTCAACTTGACCTACATATTGACAGCTTCCTAGCTTACTTTGGGAAGAATTCTGTCACACTGTTTGCTCCATCCAATATTTCTGCTTGTAAACATCAACAACAATATTGTTTGTACTGACAGGAGGAAAAGTGTTATGCCATTTATGTTTGCAGCTTGCAATTGTGTAGTTTTTGATAATTCTGTCCTCCCCAAGGCACAGAGTGCTTTACCCATTGTCATATGATAATTTTCATTGACACGAGAAATATCTTGAATTTTATTTCAACTGCTGTCAAAACGAAATACAGAAAAGTGATGGGATTACACATTTGAAATTATCTCACGCATTCCCCCCTTTCTTGTAGTCTTATGGTCCACCCTGAATATACTGGACTCTTAATTGCAGAACTACTTATAGATTCTCAGGGACATAATTCCTAATTTAAGTTACACCATCATGCTGGTAAGAACTGCTTAAAAATTAAAAAGGGCAGTTTTTCTCTCTGGAAAATGACAATACAACTGTATGTTTTGCTGTGAGAATCATAGCATACGTGAGCCACTATGATTGTACAAGAGCTGTTTGTGCAATCACCAGCAAATCCAACTAGCTGTCAAATTGTCAATGAGATAAAACAGAGAAGAGTAAATTAACGGCCAAATACAGGGCTGAATTTGGTGAATACGCCAGAGGTGTCACCGACAATGGCTAAATTGGCAGCGTTAATACAAAATCAATGTCCAGTGGCCCAGTAAATTAGGACACACATCATGCTTGACAAGGTTTGTACAATGAGCAAATCAAGGCACTGTGGCAACTTGAGATGCAGTGGTAGCGATTGGTTCAATCAACGGAACAAGATGGATTGACCACACGGTATATTCTCTTAGGGGCCAATTTGCTCTCCAAGTTCTTCGTCAGGCTTCAAAAGTTTGGCTACATCAAGTGGAATTACTTACATGATGTAGATCATATGAACAAATTATAGTAACAAAAGTTAACCTCTCCTGATGAAAGTCACGCTTAAAGGCAGTGCCGGATTTGTAAATTTACATTTTGCTCAAGTTCATGCTCAGTGCTGATGATTGGACATCAAATGAGGTCAAAAGCTTGATACACAATATGACCTTGGGTCAGAGTTTTTGTTCTAAATTTTATTCAACAAAAAATCAAACATTACACATTGCACTTGAACTTTAACTCCCAAATGCTACTGAAGTTGCTCATGCATCACCGTAATGACCGTAACTCAAGCTTGGAATCTGTGACTAAGAAACCTTGAAGTTGAATGAGGCATTCCCACTTGGAAACATTTCAACCGTCACCAAACTTCTGTATGTCTTTCCACACTACAGCTTCTCAAGCAAGGGAGGATAGAGTTCTGTTGAGAATCCAGTCCAGGAATCCATGCAGTACTTAGCATCCATTGTACAATCATCAAGTACATTTTTGTATTTATGGATGGATTTTGGAAGATTTGGAAACACTTTAACTTCATTGTCCTGTGTTTCCTTATTTAAGATATACACAGCCAATGTATAAAGAACTTTCTTCAAACCTACACTGGAGCTCTGTGCCAAAAAACGTCACAGCTAGTCCATCTAAAACACCTATGAGCTCAGAATGAAATGTAAGTCTGCATTCTGCTAGTTAAGAAAAAGACAAAATTATTATAATTCTTTGAAGGTAGTCATTATACTATATGCTAATATATTCATGTAGTAGCCCTCCGTGTCCTTCTATACAATACGTAGTACATATACTACAGTCATAACAACATGCAATCTTGCACATTCCAATTTTTCTTTCCATTTGTGATCATTATTTTTTGATTGAATAGATCTGTTCCTTAGTAATACAGCACTTCACAAAACACGCTGAAATTTTGGGATGCTGAGATCCTAGTCAGTAACATTCGAAGGGGGACCAAAGAATGGAATAAACTTTAATGTTATTGCACTCATAGCAGATATTAATTTGACAACCCCAACCCCTACCCCAATCATTGCATTTTCTTTTGGACAAATAACCATGAAAGCTTGTGAAATTAATTCTGTTGCACATGAACAACTATCACGCTAATATTCTTCTGGCAAACATATGTTGGTAATTTCTAAATATCTTTGTCTCTAGACAAAACAAATCAACATAAACACTTTTGTTTTATTTTCTCACATTTCATGTTTGTACAACATGTATGACATTGCTTGCATGCATGCATGCATGAAGTGGGCTTTGCTTCCAAGTTCAAGGACATTTTAATATTCTTTATCTTCTGAGAAGGATTTACAAAGAAAATTTTCAATGTAATTACTTGTACGATGATAATCATATTTCTGCCGGGGGATTTTATTTGTCAGCTTTCTTGTAACTCTATCTTAAAGGAAGTTGTAAAGGTATTATGCACCTAAACACAAAGTTGCAAACTTTTACTCAAACTTGCAACAACAAAACTTAATCATGAGTTAAAACCCTTTTAAAACCACCATACTTTCTACCCTGGGTTGATAGCTCTGCTGGTGGACGTCCCCGAGGCTGTCTTTCGCCCAGTTTAAGCAATGAATTCATGGCTTCGCTTCGATAAAGTTTGTGTGTGCGATGTGTGATAGTGAGCATACGAGCGTGAGTGCTTCACAAACTCTTCAGCGTGTGGAAGGGTCGCAGTCAGAAAAACTCTAACATCTTAGCTCGGTTAATGAACAAATCTTTTTGGGATTGGGGATTTGGCCGAGCGGTTTTGTCTGTGGCTTCTCCGCTAGTTGACTGGGTAACCGTACTTTGTGAGTTTGAACCCGATTGAAACCACCGTACAATGAAGTACATGTACAAAATTTATGGGTCACTTTGTTAAGTTTGAGATTGGGGAAACTAATTGCCTAAAATTTACTACATACTCAACTACTAACTGCATACATTCTACAATTTGTGAATCTACACTAGCAGTATCATAACTGTTCGGGAGGCTCATTCAACGTTAACCCTTTTATTACAATGGTTTGGCCCAAACCAATTGTCATCAATGATGACTGTAGACCTGTTTACAAGGAATTGGGGGTGAACGGGTTAAAAATCTTTCCAACTGAATCATTACCTGTACTTGACAAGTTTGATTTTTTTTCTGAAATACAGCAAAAGAAACTCCAAATTCCTTTGCATTGCAAGTCTTCTCAATGGTTTCTTTGTAATCCTGCTCTGTTTTATTGCTCTGTGACTTAATCTATCAAGAGTCTTACTTGGTGTATAATATTTCCATCCCTTCATATACCGGTATATTCCTTCAGTGATCACCCATACAATGTCATAAAATTCCATGGGAGATTTTCTTGTTCATGGAAATTTGCTCCCTGGCTCTGTTTTCTTTCAGGAACATCTTGGGAAAAATATTTTTGCTCTCTCATCAGAATTTCTGTTACGCTTCACTGATTTGATGTTAGGTTAATTCCCTGTGGGAGGGTCTGATAACAAATTCAATTAGGGTCCATATACCACAGTTGAACGGTTCGATATTTTCAAAATTACTGAAATATTTACACAATGAGAGGATAATTATACGTTGTTGCTGACATGCGACTAGAATTAGAAAAGCATGCATGCTTATCACTTCAATTTTTTCAGGGTTATAGATAACACTGGGATAACAAATCAATAGCTGTACACATCTCAGAAAACATCTCAGAAAACAATTCCTGGCTGTGTGTACTTTGCCAGCAGACTTTCACTGGATGCAGTGTGTATGCAGTGTAAGTATTACCGTAAAAACCCTATTAATTCCACCACTCTATTAATTTGACCACCTCTTTTCTAAAAATGTAAATTTATTTTACCCTTATCAGTTTGACCACCGGTGGAAATTGGGACTTTGTCAATCTCTAATAATTCAACCAACTAGTCACGACAAACTTTTTTGAACATTTTATTTTGGATAAAATACACAGAACAACACAATGTAGAGCACAGAATGTCTAAGTCAATACTTCAGGAAAGTCACCTTTATATATTTTAATCATCCAAGATGGTAAGAATATCACTTATGAACTGTCAAAAAAGTTGAAATCCCAAATAATTCGACCACTAAAATTATTTTGGCTTTCTTAATTTTCTAATAAATCGACAATTTAAAATTGTAATTATTTTTTCAGGTTGAATTGATAGGGTTTTTATGATAACTATATGTGTGCAGGACTGATGGAGTATGAGTGCAGCATGGAGGTATCAGTAAAACATAGCGGTGAAAGTCCTTATAGTGATCTACATGTAACACCAATTCAAAACAGCATATTCTGAGTCAGGTAACATTATTGACTGGACTGAAGTAAATATTCACACGGTCAATACTGACATGTACAATTTTACAGCAAGGCCATTGACTTTTAAATAGTAGAATGGATCACCAGGCAGCATTTGATGAACTTTTCAATGGATCCATTGAGTTGGACGTCAACCAAGCACCACCCACTGCTCATAACGACCACTTCAAGCTGTCATGAAGTCTTTAACAACTGGTAAATGCAAAGCTTGTATGCCTGCTATCTGACACAAGCATAATGAAACACGTCCAGATGTGTTCTTTCAATAATGCTTTTTGGTCAAAAACTTGGACAAAAGTCAACTTTTTTGCCAAACAAAATTGGAAAATCTGGTATCCTCTGGTTTGCACGTATACTTGAATAAAGCATTATGGAACTCAACAATATCAAAGAGGACCATGCTTTCAACAATTTGTCACTACTGATAAATAGAATCTGCCATTTTTGCCAAAATGTTAGTAATTTTTCTCAGGTCACAAAATATCATTGTCCTCTTTACCTCAGTAAAATTCCAATTCATTGGTAAAATGAGATCAACGGAGATTACTTTCAATGGTGATTTATTTCTGAAAAAACAAGCAACAGTTTAACGTTTATACGCTACAAACTCTAGATCCATGATATAGGCAGTCATGTTTGTTATTTTTACAGCATCTTTGTAAGAAATAGCTGACACTCTCATTATCTGCTGGTCAGTGAGTTATTTTGGACAAGTGCAGATCTAGCTTGCCATAGATAGAGCAGTTGTATCCAATGTTTATAAACACTTAGTCAAACAGACTGATGACCGGGAATAGCTGTCTCATCTCTGGTCAAGTTCAAGGTTTTCAGAGAAATATAAATATGTAAACAAAGTCCTAAAATATTATCACTGTACTTAGACTTGGAGCAAAAGAAATGTATGGCTGATGCTAAACCACAAATTAGTGCAGGGAAAGAAAATTCAATGATTTTCACAAGAATGACAAGTATATTACGAGGTCCAGCAGATATTAAACAAATATATTTGGCTGAAGAGTTGCCTTACTGTAGGCAATAGAATAATAAAATACCAAAAATAATTGAATTACATGAATTATATGTTAATTAGTTAAAAACTAACTGGTATCAAACAAGCTTTACCTAACAAGTGAGGTAGATTTAGTTTAGTGAAATAAAAGTATTCCACAGAAAAGATGAAGCTTAAAGCAATCTGATGTTACCGTATCTAAATCTTAATTTTTCCCTGACCATTAATATAAAAAATCCTTCAGTGCATCGTATTGCTTGTAGAAACCCAGTCACTAAATGTATTTTTAATTCACTTAATGATGAGATGTCAATATTTTTCATCACAAACAGCTGTAAATTCAATATGGAATATTGTACACGGCCATGGATTCTCAGTCATAAGCTGGGAAAGCCATGAAGCCCCATAAAAGCCTTGGAATTCAAGGAAAGTCTTGTTGTGAACTTCCACCTTTTCCATGATTCCAAAACTTAAAGAATGTATGCATCATACAAAACAGGAACTTGGAGTCAAATGGTCAATGGTGACACTGTGCAATTTTCCAACATCGCTTTTTGCATATAACAGGCAACCAGTTCATAGTGACAAATTTTTTTCTGGAATGCTGGCTGTTCCCTAAACACTACATGTATAAAGAAATTCCAGATCTGGTCTCTGCTGGGATTTAAAGCCAAGTAACTTCCATGTTCTGATTTGATAACCTAAATAGTATAAAATGACAATGGCTACGTCATAGATGCAGATGGGAAAACATATGAACTCAGATATCGATGCTCAGCATACAGTTCACTTCTACTGTCTATGTTTCTAGGGAAGACTGTTTCCTAGCAACAAGACGCAAAATATACCAACTGCTATCATATGACAAAATATACCGTTGATAGAAACTTCATGCTTGAACATTCACCTAGGGAACATGCAAAATTAAGCTTCACCTAATAAACAAACTTTCTTTGGTTGAAAGATAAATTGAAAATTGTAATTTTATCTGAAAATGGTATGGATATTTTTAATATCGTACGACTATTTTTTTTCAGCTGTGTTTCAAAAAAAACCTTTAAAATTCCTGAACTGGCACCACACACTCTATTTGCTAATTGTAAATAAACAAAACCTTGCCAGTACACAATAGACATCGTCCACGGAACATCATATGGGAAGACATGTTAGCTCACGGCTAGTACTCACTTCAAGCTAAACTCTCGGTGGGTACAGTACGGTATAATTGGTCCTTTCAGAGATACTTTGTCACTGTTCTGTGCTTTCTGGTACAGTAAAGTATGGCTTTGAATGGAAAGGTCGCGACCCTGGTGCTGAGCGGCCCACTGTCATCAGTCAAGCGTGGAAGACCCCATCCAGGATAGTAATGCACTCGCGTTTACTTGAAAACCACGCAGGCAGTTGGTGGGGCGTGAAAAATAGAAAAACTAGCAATGTTGAATGGTAGAGTGTTTTCAACACACACTGTTTACCGAATAAAGCAGTGTGCTTTTCCTGGTTTTGAACTTTTCCTCACGTTTACCTAAAAAACAGCTGGATCAAATTCCAATTAAGTGAATAAACATGAAATTTTCTCAGAGGGGTATAAAAATCTGATTGCATATCTGTTCTACACAGATCTGCAATTAAAACTCACAAGATGATACATCAGGCATTCTAAACGTTTCATCATTGATATGTAGCAGTGAAGATACAATGTGCCCTTTCATTGAGGAATGGGGTGGGGGATTGGAGGAATGGGGTGGGGGATGGGAGGTGTGCGTGCCAAACTTTTCCCAATGTCCAGCTAACAATGAAAACACTCCATCCTGCTACCCATTTAAAGAGCAAAGAATATAGCTGCAATAATTGTAGCCACCCCTTGGTGGGCTGGTGCACTGCAGATCTGCAGTGCCGTTTTACATAGGTCAGGTATAGGATTGTAGCCTTACTGGTAGGGTATCACACAAGCTGCATGACAGAAGCCCAAGCTGCACAGCCCAGCCCCACCATGGCTACAATTTATTGCAGCAAAGCAGAGTAAAGACTAACTCAGCATATGCTTTTTAATTTAATTTGTTAAAAGCACCGTGGAAAAAAGAATAAATTGACCTTTTCTCACAAGTATCAGCACGGTACTTTCATTCATATTTATTGACTTTAATTGAGTGTAAAACTCTGAACGATTTGCCGGCACAGAATGAAATTGTGGAAATAGCTACAGTATTTTTATGATACACTGAGATAATTTTTGCTGGTTTTAGTACCAACATACACTTTCTGCAATTATCCTGGTAAACAATCTACCATACAACTCTCTAAATAATGTTGTAAGGTGTGACATGAAAATAACAAATTTAAAACAAACGACAAATCTAGATGTCATTTAAGGTAAAACTTTGTTTAGCGTTTGCCCCCCCCCCAAAAAAAAAACCAAAACAAAACAGGTGCATTGCGGAGAAGAGTATCAAAATTTAAAATGACCCAGGACAGGTCAAACCCTGAGGCTATAAGTAACATCAAGAATATTCCCTTTCGATGTGGCGACAAATCGCTCTGGCTCAGAGAAAGATTTGTGTAAAATAACACCGACCTCCTCAGAGAACAATTATCACTCCTTTTAACCTTTGACCCTATAACTAATCACAACAGCTAGTCATCGGAACCCCCCATCATTGAATGACCAGTGATGTCATTGCCCCCTAGCCCTTGGCACGGTCCCTCCACAGACCGTGCCTCTGGTCAGCAAACGACTTTGCAAGCCATCACCCATTGTCAGACGTTCCCGCGCACGCCTACGTGTTGAAATTTATGTGGCACGGCACATGGTCCGCTGCACTACAGGTTCCAGCTGTACACAGCAATGAGCTGGCAAGCATCACTGCCCATAACTCAAACAACTTTCCCTGAGCTTTGTTTCTCATGGGAAATGGCACAAGTATGAGATTTTTAACATGGCAGTTAAAAACCCAGCCCTGAAAATCAAACTTCCTGACCTGACAATTGAATGAATCAGTATCTGTCAATCCTGCCACAGTGACAGAGATTACTCTGATATACATTAATTAGCTTTGCTTGTACTCCATTAGTAACACACCTTACAAATCTTTTCTTGCTGATTTCATTGTTTAAAGAGCCAATTTACGTTACCATTCAAACTCGAAGCTTTGTGAGCTGTGCACAATAGAACGACCAGTCAGACCATAAAACTCTACGAAAAACAAAACGAGGCAAATTCCAGAACTTTCACAAACATAAAATTGACATCGGATATTTCCTGTGTATTCAAACTTATCCTTCACAGATGGACAAAGGAACACAGACCCTAACATGCTGCAAACGAGAGTCAAAAACAGAAGATAAAGATAAAATTTATGAATAATGGCTAAAAATCATTTTAAAGACTCACTCTTCCAAATTTAATTTCTCTCAGAGTGCTCTCTATCCTGTTCCATGGAGTGCAATTTTCAATTGCTTGATAAATCAAATGTACAGTTACAGCATTCCTATGAAATTAATCCAGACCAACTCATGCAAATGAAAAGACACTTTGTATTTTATTTGTAGACGTTTATTGTGACATCATGATTGCCTTTGATTGGTTCAACCAATGCAGCAACCTCTTTACTTTTATTGTTCAACGGTAACCATTAAAACCGTAGACTCTGCGCTTTTGTTGATTAACTCCCTAGTGACTCATTATCTTGATGCCTTGTTGTCAAGTTTACTGCCAATTTAACACTTTCACGCCATATTCCACATACTGCCACTTGTTGCAATGACTGCAACGGTTTCCTAAACTACCATGAATGAGCTCAAATGGTACAATACCAGAAGAATGTGCACACTATGAACTTAAAATCTACTCTTTTGGCCATGCCATAAAAAAAATATTTGAAGTTGTAGTTAAAAATTCCTTCTTAACTATTTAGATAGCATGCACCTTATAAAATCGAATGAGTTCAACTTTTACTGAAACAAAAGTTTCAACCATTCTCTGTCAAAATATTTTGAAAATGTATTTAAAAATTCTTACTTTTACAGTAGTATGTACCTTGAAATTAAACGTTTGCTGAAACTGAATTTCCAACCACTTTCAAAACCAGTTTTGGTACTGCTGCCATTTTAAGATTTCAGATATGCACAAGAGATATGTTGGAATATTTTTATACATAGCAACAGACTCATCCTATGGTCCTGTACCAGAGCACCAGATAGGACAACCATCCTCCCCTTTCAGGTATGGAATGTAACTGCGGACAAATGAATTCTGGGATGGAGTTAAATTCTGCTGCCAACAGTGCCTGTGGATGTACATTCTGAATTAACAAGTTGAATACTATGCACATGATGTGATTTTTGGGAGTACAACAAAAACTTGAATTTCACAAACAGAACAAAGAAACGTGGAAAGTACATCACAGTTATGGCTAGTAGAGGTATTAAAATATACTTTAGTCAGTGAATATGCCACTTTGTGGTACAGATGAAGCGTCGGCAATCTGTTATCGCATATCACTTAAAATTCTCATAATGTTAATGACACGTGCAAAGCATATCTGCCACACCCACATGACCGCAGGATCCTGACATGAGTTTTTACGTCCCTTGGGGTCAGAACATGATGTCTATTTCACAGCTTTTTGAACTGTGGACTGATGAATCATACTACCATGGTGATGATGATGATGAATTTACTGCACAGTGACACTCAGGTCATCTGTCATGTCACATGTCAGACATGTTATACAGGTTTCTGTACCAATAAACGTTATCCCAGTCGCTAGAGAGGGCTTGGTACAATGTACATTGCAGCTGTTGACCACTGTTTGGTTTTAAAACCCAATGTTTTTGGGAAATTACCAATCAACGATGTATTTACTTCCCAGTAGAAATTTTACATGATTGTAAATTGGAATAAATTTGAACAAAAAATATGTGCCCTCTAAAGTAGATAACCAAAGAGCATAAATGCTTCCACCAGATATATTTTTTTTTTTTAATTTGGTTTCCCGGCAACATTGTAGCTACACTTGACCAGTGGGAGTACAAAGCGTGCCATGTTTCAATCACCAGGCCAAAGTGAAATCCTGGAATTCCGTACCTATATGATATCCCACACTGGCACTGCTGCCGGGATGTGCGGATCAACGATCCAGGTTGTTGATTTCTAACTTGGAAAATCCGTGACCACACAGATCGGAAAGCGCCTGGAATGCAGAAAGGAATAAACTCTAGCGAGAATGATGTTTTACAAAGTGCATACTAGAGTTGTCAAAGGTTAAAAGAATAGACAGCCTAGTCAGTGAATGAAAAGCAACCATCAACACAACAAAGCCGCATTTTTCAAAATGCCCATATCATTTCTGGAGTGACTTTGTGCCAATAAAGGAACTGGATGAGAGAGTGGGAACAAATCCATCCTGCGTGTAACTTTATCTAAAGTGGGTATTCAAGTTTAAATTTCAAACACTGGAGAGCCCGTCAAATGTTTAAGTGGGTGGCGTGAAAACCCTCAACCCTGATACACAGCAAATCAAGTGTGTAAGCCAGGTATTTCAATGAAAGGTGTCTCATCAATTTTATGAGTTACATACAGTATTCACCTCAGTGCCAAGTATTACTCTATAACAAAATGCATTGTTTTGCAACTTTAGCAGACTATAGACCTGAAACTTTCTGAGTTCAATAAATTACAGAGCCAGTGAAATCCATGTACTGTGCCGCAGCAGGAATCCAGCCTCGTCACTCAAGCTTCCTTTTTTTCCAGAAAAGCAAATGATCATTCAAAGCAGTATTCCTGGAA